>JAHBCN010006184.1:0-50565 GCA_019359885.1 Listronotus oregonensis | reverse complement strand
AAAATTACGCATTTTTCGGGTTTGTTTGTTATAGGTTATTATAGAACGGATTATATACGATTTTAGGAATTTTTTTTTTGGGGTTTAGGGGTTTTTGTAATGAAAAATTAAACAGATTTTTAAAAGTTTTTCCCGATGAAAACCCCGAAGGGGGAATTTTCAAAAATTTAAATAAATAAAATTTTTACGCAACACAATGGGGGGGTTTGGGGGTTTAAATTTTCATGTTAAGTATTGGGGCCTTTATAAATAATATTGAAAATTTTACAAGGGAAGTAACTCATTTTGCAAGTAAAAGAGAAGGTTTGGGAACTAAAATTTGACTTTTTGGGGGGTTAAAGAAACCCTTTTTTTTTTTTTATATAAATATGTTTTTTAAACCAAAAGTTCCGTCATACCCTGATAGCAAATATTATTTACTGCCTTTTTAGTTTTTTTTAGAATATGGGCAATTTTTTTGTTTAAACAGATGTCGATCATATTATTTAAAATTATGTTTTCTAATAAATATCAATATAGTTCTTCGGAAATAATTTTGTAAATCATTTATTTTTTTAATTTTCTTCTTGTTTTTCTTTGAAGTAAACACCTGTGTAAAAAAAAAAGCCTAAAATTTTTTTTTTTTAAAATTAAAAATCAGTTAAGCCTTTGCATTTGAAATTTTAACTAATGCCCTCAAAATTTTTGGGGACCAAAACCCGCCATTTTGAGAAAAAAAAAAAAATAGGTAATTCAAAACATTTTTTAAAAAAATTTTTTCCCCTTTGGGAAATTTAACTTAAGGTTAATTTTTCAATGGGTTAGACAATTATTTTTTAACAAAATTGATTCGAAATTTTGTCCTCCAATTTTAATCATTTGTTTATAATAATTTTAAAACTTTGACAAAAATAAAAAATCAGAGTAATATTGACAAAGTTATGAAATTACTATTAACAAAGGATTAAAATTTATTAAATTTTTATGGTGTGATCTTGTTAAGATTATAAAAAAAGAAGAAGAAAAAAAATTTTTAACAAATTATTTAAACTTTTTTTTAATGTACAATGAAGAGAAATTTAAAAATAATTTAATTAATTAACAATTGTCTAACTTGTTGAAAAATTAACCTTAAGTTAACTTTTCAAAGGAAGTGAATTTTTTAAATGTTCTGAATATCCCAAAATTTTTTTTTTAATTTTTTTAAATAATATTTAATACCTTAAAAAGAATTATTTGGGGTGACGTTTTTTGGTGTTTATTTCCGAGCGCGCAACCAAAAATGTCGCGGGGGGGCCCTTTTTTAGGGAAAAAATTAAAATTATGGAGACAAGCCCCGGATTTGGGACTTAAATTGAAAATTTCCTTCTCTTTATTATATTTTTTGCAATTTCTGTTATCTCTTATGGTTTTTAAGTTATCATCAAAAATCGAAAAGGCTTTTTTTTCGTTTTTTGTTAATAACAATTGCAATTTTAATTGGCGGAAAAAATCCTTAAAACGCCCTTTCCCAGATTTAAATTTTGGGGCGTCGAATGAGCTATCGCTCATTTTTTTGAAATCTTCTAATTTTTGCAAGAAAACACACTTCTCGGGGAGACTAGACAAAATTTTAAAGAAAAGGGGTTGTTTTTTGTAGCGTGAAATAAAAGTGGTATGTTTTATTCCAAATTTACACGGATCAAGCATTTTAATCATTCTAAGATTAAGAATTAAAATTTTTCACGTTTTTTTGTACAATGTTTTAGCAAGAGTCAGTTCAATACATTTTGCAAAAGAAATGTGGGAAAACCTAAGCTTTTTGGGGGAAACCCTTTTTTTTTTTTAAAATTTTTTTTTGGGGGCAAATTTTTAAAATAATTGAATTCAAAAAACAAAAAAAATTTAAAAATTTTTTGAAAAAACCCCGGATTTTCAAATTGTTTTTTAGTTGGTTGCCTTATACATTTTGTCCCAAATTAAAGATATGGTCAAAAAAGGATGACAGCTGTCAAAAAAACACGTTTGGGTTTTTTAGGATAAGATATCAAAACATTTATTTTCTTTTTTTTCAAACATTTTATCGTGTTTAACTTTTTTAAAAAGGGGGGGGTAATAAAAAATTTGAACATTTTTTTTGAATTTTAAAAAATTTGAACCTAAGTTGATTACGGGTTTGGGGAAAACCCCTTTTTCCCCCAAATTTTTTTTATGAAATTTAAAAAACGGGGGACATTTTCAAAAAAAATTGATACCATAAAATCATGGATTTTAGGGGAAACATATTTATTTATTGATGCATTTTTTCTAAAGAACATGTAAAAAAAACAAAGAAAGGGTTTGACCCCGCCCGTCTACGAGGAGTTCCAAATACGAACTTGGGGTACCCGGGGGTCTAAACAAAATGTTTTGGATCCATCAATTGTAAAATGGTAAGGAAAATTTTTAAAAAATTTTTAAATTTTCCTTCGAATATCTGTTAAACTTATTTCCAAAAACTTAAACTGGTTCTGGCCTCCCGCCCAGAAGAAATGGCCCTTTTAAAAACCCCAAAAATTTTACCCCAAATTTTTTTTTGATGGTAACATCATTTGGCCTCCGAGATTTTTTAATCTGACGGCAGAATTTTTTTTTCTTGGGGTACGAAAAAAGAAAGGCCCACAATCCACAAACAATTCGATTTAAAGAATGATTTTTGGGCAATTTATCTTTTTTGGTTGGGGATGTAGAGGGGCGCATATTTTTGGGGGAAACCCCCTTTCGTAAAATACATAAAAAAAGAATTAAAATCCCCCCACAGAAAGGTCCAAACATTTGTTAAATATACAAAATGAAAAAAAAAAGAAATATCCTTTTTTTTTGGTTTAATCGCAAAAAGGTAAAATTAAATGTTTTAATTTGGGGTGGGTTTTTTTTAAAAAACTTTAAAACAGCAATTTGACCTAACTTGTTTAAATTTTTTAATCCAGGGGTAAGAGCGGACGAACAAAATTTTTTTAAAAAAGCCCCGATTTTTTGTATTTTTTAAATGGGTTTCCCTTGATTGCTTAAAAAGTTTTTTTTTCCTGTTTTTTTGTTTTTTTGCTTAAAAAAAAGCCCCCAATTTGGAAACAAAATATAAAAAATTTTTTTTAAAAAAATTATTTATTAATAATTTTTTTAAAATTTTGTAATAGCAAAAACAAACACAAAAAAAATTGTTAATAAAAATATAAAAAAAAAAAAAATTTTAAAAAAAATTTCCCAATTTTTGTGGGTCCGGGGAAAAGCAATTGGGGGTTTTTATTTTTTTCTTAAAAAATAAGCAAGATACGATAAAAATTTGGAAACAAAAAGTTGTATTTCATTTTTTAACCGGCATAAAAAATTGCAGAAAAGTCGTGGCGTACAAGTTGGGGCTAAATTAGTTTTTAATGTTATAAACACCACAAAATTTTGAACAAAATTGGGTTTAGGATATTATTTAACACCCTGTATTTCAAACGAAGAATTTGCGGACCCATGTTTATATATTTTCTTAAAATTTTAAAGAATAAAATTGTTAAAATTATGGTACATATTAAATAACCCCCTGAAAAATTTTTGGAGATTTCGGAGAATAAATTTACAAAAAAAAATTTTTTTAAATTTTTTACAAGATAGATTTGGGTTTTGGGACATTTCAAAAATTTCGGGGTTAAAAAAGGGGGTAATTTTTTTTTTTTTATCATTTACATAAACTGGGGACCCGTTTTTTAAACGTTTTTTTTTTTTTTGAAAATAGGATCGTTTCGGTGACCTCAGCAATTGTCCAAATTATAAAAACAATTTTTAATTTAAAAACAAATTGATTATCTTCACAAATTTTCGACCAAAAATTTTACTAATAATTGGTTTTTTTAAAATCAAAAAAGACGCTTTTTTTAATATATTAAAATTTTGTCTATTTAACAAAAATGTTCGGAACCGTTATGAGAGGAAGCATATGTTATCTAAATAGTGCATCTTCTGAGCTGTGCCCAGAAAAAGCAGTCTTTCACCCTTAATTCAAATCGTTTTTTTAAGATACTTGGTCTAATTCCCAACCGCGTGTTCGCACATCGTCGTTGTGTTGGGCCCAGTAGGATCTTAACATGGTGAGGTTTATCGGCAACTCTTTTGGTAGGGGGAACGGATCCGAAGGATAACACAAGGCTTTAACTCAACGTGTTAGGGACCGTTGATGGGTGAAGAATCCTGTGCCTTAAACAGGGGGTCCCCCAACGGTGCCCTGAGATAAGGGCACCCCTCAGAGTATCTAGCCCTTTCTGGGTAATGGGGACTTGCCGTGGGGAATTACTTTTCCCAGTTCCAAAAAGAAAGCGGAAAGAACCGCTTTCATAGGAAAAAAATGACAAAATTTTGGGTGACCGAAACGGAAAAATCCGTTTTGGGGGTGCCACTCAAGGCCAAAAGCAGGCAAGAAGGGCCGGGCCGAAACGGGGAATCCATTTCCCTAAATTGCCCTGAAGGACCGGCGCCTGTCAGGGAAAAGGGCTTAACCATCCCGAACAAACAGGTGTTTAGGGGGTTCCCCAAAACAAAGAGAAGGGGGACAGAACTCCTTTATAGGAAAAAGGGTTCCCCCGGGTTTAACAGAAAGCGGGTAAGACCATTTTCAAAGGGTAAGGCCGAGATGCGGCCTCAGAAAGAACATCTGGTTCCGTAACAAGGACCTGGTAGCTACCCAAGTCACTAGACCGGAAGAGGAGGGCATGATGGATCTAATCGTTTGTTTTTCATAATTCCAGGGGAAGGGACACCAGAACACATCAGAACAAGTGCTCGTGTCCGGGAGCGTTAAGAGAAAAAGATGTAAGAACTCTCTCCTGGTATCGGATTCATTAAAAATCCTCGTCCTTGGGAAAATAAAAAGATGAGCCAAATAGACCGAGCGGTCGCAGAGGCGTAAAACTCACTTTTAAACCATCTCCCCTACCTTGGTCTAAAAAGCAGGTCATGAGTGACATAGAATCCAACTTTGTTTCGTTTTCAAAACGGACTAAACAATTAATCTTGTTGTGTGAAACGATGTAGTCATTGTTTACAAATTTTTACAAACCTGAGGAATTAATTTTCATAAACCTAAAAAAATTTTGCTGAATTAAAAAAATAATAATAAACGGCTTCATGTAAAAATCCGATACTTTTTTGAAAAATCCTTTAGCAATATTATTTAGCACCAGAAAATTCCTTGATTATAATAACCTAAAGTTGTTAAATTTTTTTTAAAGTCAAAGAAAACAAAATAGCATAATTACTTAGAAAAATAGCAATCTTTACAGCTACCTGGGTATCTGAATGAAAAATAAAAATTTATAATTACTAAGCTCTAAAATCAAGATTTTAAGTTTTACATCTACAATAAATGATCAATATTACAGCGAGATACAGGGGCAGCTGTTCCCCCTGCTCGTACCTGGTACGCCCTACGCCCTGTTTTTTTTTAAATAAAATGTAAATATAGTTTGAGTCAAAGAGTGAGTATGCCATATACGACCATATGTTTTTTTTTTTAATGAAGCCTCAATATCCATATTAAACCATAATTCTTTTTTTTTTTAGTTCATTTTTTCCTTGCTGCAATTTTCTAATCCAATTAAAAATCAAAAATTTTAAATTGAAATTTATTGCAATTTGTGCTTATTGTTTAAAAATTGTGGTCTTACCCATTTTTGGCTATAAAAAATCGAAAAATAGAAAATATTGTCATTTTTATTTTGTTTTATTTTACGAATCTTTAAAAAAATCCTAAAAAAAGGTCGATCTTAATTTTTGTTTTAAAGATAAAAAATTGGATTTTTCAAGTTTTTCGTCAATAAATGCACCAATTTTGGGTTTAGCATTTTTATGATTTTTTCATTTTTTACGTTTAAAACAAATAATTAATTTTTTTTTTTCAAAAATATTTTTTTTTGGGTTTTTTCCCAATTTTTTTAATCGAAAAATTGACATTTTTGTTTATTTGAAATTATTCTTTTAAATTGAATTTAGAAAAAATATTTGCCAACTCAAAAAAATTCAATTTGTAAAATTTACAAAAAAATATATAAAAATCGAAAAATGAATATTTTCAATTTTTTTCTAATTGTTTTATTTTTAATATTAAAAAAATTGAAGTTTTTTTTTAATATTTTATAAAAATTTTAGGCAAAAACAAAAACCAAATTAGGCCTTTTTAAATAAGGTATTTTTCAAGTTTTTCGTCATTAAATGCATCCATCCATTTGGGTTTAGCAATTTCTAGGGATTGGTTTCATTTTTAACGTGTAAAGACAAATTTTTTTTTTTCAAAAATATTAATTTTTGGATTTTTCAAAAAAAAATTTTAATCAAAAAATTGACATTTTTGATTTTTTTTAATTATTATTTTTTTGATGAATTTTAAGAATAAAAATATTTGACAACTCAAAAAAAAATAAATTTGTAAATTTTGCAAAATTTTAAAAAATTATAAAAATCGTGTTGAAAAAAAAATTTAAAAATGAATATTTTAATTTTTTTTTAAATTGTTCTCATTTTAATAAATATTAAGAAAAAGGTTAAAAAAATAAATATTTTATAACAATTTCAAGCAAAAACAAAAAAAGCCTTTTAAATTGAATTTATTCTGAGAAAAGCAAATTATTAAATATTTTTTCAGTTAAATTTTTCATTGCACGAAAAAGTAGTAGCCCAATCAAATTGTCATTCAAAATGGGGCCCAAGTAAGCATGAAATAGGCTATTTAGTTTTATTGTTTTACTTGTTTTATTAGTGGGTTTTAAAAAATCTGTGGTTTCCCACCAAAATTTTTGGGTGGGAGAACTTTGAAAAGCCCAAAAAACCACAATTTTTCGAATTTTCAGTTTTTTCAAAATATCTCGAAACTAATCGTCCATCAATTTTTTTATTCTGTACTTTTTAAAAACATTAAATTTTTCACAATCTTTACTGACTAAAGTTTTATCTAACCTAACAGCAAGCGAGCTTTCCCGTTGTCGAAAAAGGCTATTTTTACAACATCAAAATCACCAAATCCTCCTATTAACTCCTTCATATTTCTTTAAGGCCCAGGAAGGAGGATAACCCCGAAAGGGGAGAATTTGGGTTTCAAAAGGGGGTTTGAAAATTAACTCAAATTTGGGGGTTTAAATAGGGGTTTGGTGGATTCAAACCGGGGTGGAGAGGGTTAATCCAATCCTCAGGAATTCAGGAGTCGAAATATTTTAGGGGTTTTAATTCCCTAGGGACGATTTAGATTTAAAAAAATAAAATTTAAAAGGGCTCCAACTTTTTTCAGTGATGGTTTATGGAAATTGGGATACTAGAGATAAATGGGTTGAATTTCGAAGCCGGGGGATTATTCTAATTGGGGAAAACTTAAAGAAATACCCAAAAATAAGAACACTTTTTTAAAAGGGAAATTAAAACATTCATATTTTTTTAATTTTCTAACTTTGAATATTTCAAAAAAAAAAAAATTGCAGGTTTTTAGATTATGTTAAACACCCCTTTTCTTTTGGGTTAGGATTTTTAATTCTTTTTACCGAACCCCCGAGGTATACAACAAAACATAACTATGAATAAAACCAAGGGTTAAACCAAGAATAAACCTAAGATTAATTTAAAGAAACGTGATAATAACCTCAACCAACAACTGGCCCCTTTTTAAAAATATTATAAGAATCATAAAATTTATTAGATTTTTCTTAAAGCCATTTAATTTTGGGATATGGAAAAAGAAAGTGTGGGAGGAGGGGGGGGTCGCACAGGGGTTCTTATGGTATGACGGACAAAAAATAACCTGATTACACCCAGGCTTAGGTTTATCAATTATTAGACCCATTCTAGATTAAAATTCACTTTGGATTCTTTTTTTATTGTTTACAAATATTTTTTATTTTCTTCGCCTTTGACTTGCCAACTTTTAATTTCTAATCGATATGATAGGTGCAGCAGGCACTCAAAAAAAACATATTTAACAATGTAAACTTGACAAACCAATATATTTAAAACACTATATTTAAAACACTTCTCATCAAATATGGTAAATAGCATTTCGTATAAGATTTTTACAGAATTACCTTCAGAGATAAGCTCATATAGTTTTAATGCGTTTATTGATGTGTTGATAATATGTTCCCCATTTCGAACTAAGTCTTCATCTTCTTTGATAAATACAAACTTTATTGTTTTTTAAGTCAACCATTTTTAACCTAATCAATTTTATGTTTCTTATAATACTTTGGACGAGTTATAAAGAAATATAAAGGAGTTAATAGAAGATTTGGCGATTGTTTGCAATGTTGGCAAAAATAGACAATTTTTGACGGGCTGTAGCTCGCTTGCTGTTAGAGTTAGATAAGACTTTAGTTAGTAAAGATTGTAGGAAATTTAATGCTCTTTAAAAAAGTACAGATAAAAAAATCGATAGGACTATCAGTTTCCGAGATATATCGAAAAACCTGAAAAAGTTCAAAAAATTTGTGGTTTTTGGGCTGTCAAAAGTTCTCCCATCAAAAATTTTGGTGGGAAACCACAGATTACTATTATTAGCACCCTAATAGACCAATTAAAACAATAAATCTAAATAGCCTATTTCATGCTTACTACAATGTACTATTTGATTGGGCTATAGAACATAAATTTAAAAAAAACTTGTAATAATTAAATGTTTCGATTTTTTATGACCAAAAATAGGTGGGACCGCGATTCTAAACAATTAGCCAATTTGTTTTGACAATAAGGTTTACCAAGTTACTGAAATTAGTTAAAACTAATTTATTTCTAAGGTATTAAAAACGGGCAGCTGCATGAAAAACAGCGTCTGCCGTATTTTTCTTGTATGAATAAAAATTTGCAATAATTTTAAAGAACCAAAAAATGCAAGCAATGCAGCAAGACAAATGTCACGCAAGAAGTCTTTCAAAATGTAGAAACACTTTGTCAACCTCTTCGTTATTTACTTTAAGTCTTTATTATTTTAAAACGTAGATATCTTTAAAACACCTAAATTCATAAAGAAAAAAAACATGCAATTTTGCCATAACACATAATTATGATGATGAAAATACTACATTTTTTTACTCTCTTGGATCTTCTGTTCCCCAAGTACATAAACTTGACATAAGCAAAAACAAAACACATTGAAAATTTATAAATTCTAACAAGAAATGGGATTAACTTAGATGAAACTGAACTCCTTCCTTATAAATGTAAACCAGCACCGGTTTTTGTTTGTTCAGTTGTTGTGGGAAAATATATTCATATTAAAAATATTTTTGCAAAAAAAAACAGAACCACACACATACATGAATATACATACAAAACCTCTAGAGAGGGACTAGCAGTTTCAAACTCTCAAGTTATCTAGTCTGATGAATATTGCCTGTTCGGAGCAAAGTCGGGACCATGAAATATTTCTCTGGTCTACTGGAGCATGTCACTGCATTGTGAAGTCGGCCAGACGTGGCCACCAGATATAGGATATCTTGGAAAGGATGTAGATTGTCAGATACATAGTTAAAAATATTATTTTAAATAAAATGAAAATCTGCAAAAATGCAGTAAGCATATTAGTAATTTGTGGTAAAAGTGTGGAATATAGCACATATGTCACGCCATAAAGGATTAGATGACAAAACCTTTAACAGAGTAGAATATTTTTTTGTGCCTCAGTTGCCAAGAAAGGGAGGCATTTAATTTGGCTACCCCCACAACAACGAATTATTGACAAGTTAGTAGCACTTTATTAGGTTGCTTTGTTTTTTTTTCCTTAATTCCAAGAAATATATTGGACTGGATGTCAACTGAGCAATTTCCTATGAAAAGGGAGTTTGTATGGATAGCTGGCCCAGTGCTACCAAGAAAAAAAAAACTAAAATATTACTTTTAATTTATTATTTACGTATATCTCTTCTCATAGTTGTTTGCAGGGTAATGGAAAAATTCATTAACACTCGAATTTTTAAATATTTGGATAAACACAAAGTACTTAATACTTGACAGAAAGTAGAAATATCATCACAAAGAAATCATAGTAGATCTTCTATCATTATTACATAACTGTAAAAAATCTCTTGAGTTCCTTAGTGAACCCCAGGTTGTTGCTCTTAATGTAGCTAAGGCTTTTTACCGGATATGGTTAGTTCTAATAACGAATCTTTTTCCTACGTTATTTTATGTTCCAACTAAACATTGTTCTCGGCTTTTCAGTTTCATTTCTATTCGACGTTTATCTGTTTTTGCGCATGGTCAAGTTTCTAGCTGTTGCCATTTTATTACTGATTTTCACTTTTCCACGATTAATCAATCCCATTTATAATTTTGCTGATAATAGTAGTCTTTACTCAAATATTCATACATTAATCTGCATACTCTGTAAATCATACCGTATTTAGAGTACTGTTTCCACATCTGGAGAACGGCAATTCCTAAAACTTTAAGCATTCTCGGTTTCATCTAGCCATATTGATACCCAAATCTCACAAGAAAACTTTCTACTCTAAGACACCGTTGAATTGTTAAAGGCATGTCCCTTTTAGGTTGTTCTGGATAATTTTGGTTAGACTGTGGAATAGGGATGTTTAAAAGAGCAGGTAAAACCTGTTCAGTTTATAAAAATACCTGTAAGAGAAAATCGCTCCAGTTCCAAACTGTTTCAGAACCATACTTGCTTCGGAACAATACTTGCTCAAGCTGTTCAAGAGCCATACTTGCTACGAGCTGCTCCGGAACCATACTTACTCCGAGTTTTTCACCTGTTTCGTTGCATTTTGATTACGAAGAAAACAGCGCCAGTTTTAAACTGTTTCAAAACAATGCTTGCTTTACGCTACTCTCTTGTTTTGATGTATTGCGATCATTCTTTTTACCATCCTTTCTTCTGGGTTGCCGGAATTTTACTGACCGGGTTGCCGGTTGCCGGTTGCCGGTGTCTGCATTAACAGCGAAGAAGAAACACTATATGAGCTTATAGACCACAAAGATTTCACCTGTTTTTTATTTTTTATGTCGTTTCTCTTCAAGAGCCCCGGAACTTCCCCGGGCCCGGTTTGCTATTTAATAGGCTTTGTTTCTCTTTGTGTTTTTCGCTTACCTACAAGTCGTCTTATTAGGATATTTAAGTTTAATTACAGTTTTTTTGCTGGTTGAAGTTATGATACACATCAAGTGAGTCACCCCGTATAACTCACCTACGTGACCAAAAGACGATTAATATGAGAAGAATATTTAGGACGATAATTCATTTTTTTTAAGATGTACCCTTGTTATGTTTTATTATTTTATGACCGACGAAGGGAAGATAAAAAAAGCGGCGAGGGAGTTTTAAATATACGCTTGCTTAAAAATCATCTTTAAAAATATTTTTCGATTCGTTTACGTTTTAATTCGTACATGTTGTTTTTTTTTCTTAATTAAAATTCAAAATTGACTTTTTTCATGAGCTCCCTAATAAACAGTTTATGTATGTGAAATTATAATGTTAAACATCGACAACGCAACGCAAGACATACAATACAAATAAATGTTTGTCATGTACGGAATTCGACGAACTCACATCTACACTATTAAACATTTCTGAGGAGTTGCATGTTACCTGTACATTTAAAGAAGGCGACTTACTTGTAACCGAACGTTGGAATGCAATGCTCACTACGAGCATTACATTACAGCAACCCGTTCAGTTTATCTCCACATTGTAGCGAATGCTCGCGTTTGAAGGCTCGGGTCACGAGTGATCCACCATTCGACTTCACAGGGTCGTTAAAAATGTCAGACAACAAAACGGTGGACAGACTTTATTAAGCATTCTTAAAAATCAAGAATCTACAGGCCAATACAAAAAGTTCGTGCGAATGAGTGCAACAAATTTTAAACTCCTGGTTAACTTGATCGGACCACAAGTGGCCAAAGCAGACAATTCCTTTAGAAAGGCGATAACAGTAACAGAAAGTTCCGCTGCTTTTCTTTATTTTAGCTTTCTTCCTTCTGAGCGACCCCAATAGGCTGTTATTTTTTTACATTTTTCTACATCTATCCCAATTTCATCTGCCAGTTCTTCCATGCGTCATTCTTTTGTAATTTGCTGAAATAATCCTTATGACGGGGATCCCTAAGATTTGCCTTTTCTCTATATTTGTCAAAAATAGGCGAGGTTGTCTTACCCCACTTCATCCTGATTTATCCAAAATGCAAAACCTCAGAAAATGAATTTTATTTAAATAATAAAATAAGAAAAACGCGACTTTCCATACGCTTGCAACAAACAAACTGATTCACTGATTGTCTAACTCGAAGGAATTTGTGAAAAAACCGACCACCCGATGGAGTAGCAATGTAACATGTTACATTAGAACGTTTAGTTACGAGTCAATCGCCGCCTTAAGGCTTTATCCTCACGGTTCTACACGACATCATGCGAGCGATATATCGTTAGGATGTTGCCGCCACGTATTTGAATCGCCGACTCTTTACAAAGCGGTACGATATAAAAGCGATACGATATGTTGCTTGCTTACTAAATACTACGTCTTTTTCATGTGACATTCTAAAAAGAACTAGCAATAGCAAATATAGCAATATTATATAATAGCAAATATTCGCAATTTGTCTACATATTATGTGTTCCCTTGTAAATAGTTCGTGTTAGAAACATTTTTTTTTGTGGCTTATCATAAATGTCTTGTTAATGTCGTAAATAATATAATACACAAGTATGCCTTCCTTCTAGATTCACTATAGAGATGAGCGATATCGTGATTTTTCAATCACACTGATATGTTTCTGTGATTTTTTAATATCGGTGATTTTTAAACGTGATGTGATCACAGTTTTAAGGTCTCGTAACGTAGGATTTTGTTATTGTTGTTATGTAACATGATATATACCCGGCTTTCGTCGTGACACCGAATGCCAACTTGCCATCTTTGGGCATGTTCAATTGTTATACAAAAGAAGAGGTATCAATTTACGCGTTGTGGATCGAAGGAACGATCGTTATATGTGATTTTTAGATATCAATGAAAAAAATACAGTTCCTCTAATATAATATCGCTCACCTCTAATTCACTAGATACTCCGTTTTTTTATAGCGCATTTTAAACAGATCTAGCAGTCATTTTTCTTACCACGTCTGCGGTGCTTTGGCCATTTTAGCCAAAATCCATGAAAATTTTATACAAAAAGGAACTTCCTTCTTTATTTTATTTATATCAGATTAAAATGTTTTTGATTCAGGGGATTGAGAAATTCCTAGCTTTTCTACAACTCTGCCATGAAATCTAGGATTGACTATACCGAAAAATTACTTTTATTTTATGCAGCGGCATGGGGCGCATCCTCTTATTTTATGATTTTTTTTTCAAAAAATAAGTTGCTATCCAATTTACATTGCCTTCTTTAAATTAATAAAGTGATTTAAAATCTTACCTATTAGTATCTCTTCGTACTTTTTATTGCTGCTATGCACGTAAATTCGCAAAATCGTCCATTTTGTGACTCGCAATGGCTATAATGTATCTAATACTAACCAGATGAAAAAATTTTAGAGTATGCACTCATGATACTAATAGTCCAGGAAACGAACCATTTTGCCTAGCAATTTTTTCAAAATGCATAGAATGACTTGAAATTTTGAGAGTAGGTAGAAAATAGTCCAAGGATCAAAATCTATATCATGCCGAAGGGCGCCTTTATCTTGGGGGTGGTTGCCAATCCATCTCGGTGGTGGAATTTTTTTCTATATTTTGACTACAGAAATCGATAGAAAAATTACTTCTAAGCAAAAAAATGTTTTATGCATTTTTTTTTTGTAAAATGCATACTTTTCGAGTTATTTGCGATCAAAAGTCGGAGTGTTTCGTCGATAAAAATCAACGTTTTTAAACGGTTTTTTGCAAATAACTTGATAAGTATGCAATTATCAAAAAAAACTGTAAATATCAAAATTGTAGCTTTTCAAAAAACGAACAAAATTTTTTTTTTGGTAATTGCTTGCTTTTTGTAAATAAGGTTAGACCAACATTTTTTGAGTGTAAAAATCTTCGAAAACAACCCCTTATTACCACCCTAATTAAAATGAGTCTTAGCCCTTTTTCTTTATCTATGTATTATAAAAACATTATAAATTTTTACCCGATTTAAATTGCTTAATTTAAAAAAATAGAGCTGCAAGCGAGAATCAAATTTCAGAATTTTAATACAAAATGACCTTTTCTTCAAAACAACTCGAAAACTAAGGAAGGTACGTAAAAATGACCAAGGTATCAAATTGTAGGTTTTTGAATCAGAAACAGTTCGCTTTTTTTAATTTACTGTATGCAGGAAATTAAGTGAGATATAGACGTGTGTATAGACGAGCACTACCTTGTTTTAGCCCTTTAAACTTAAACCCTTAAAAAGTAAGGGTTTTAAACAGCTTTAATTTATAGGACCTTATAGCTCTTGAAAAACCAACAAAATGGTTTTTTAAAGAACTTTTTATCACATAAACTGGGGGAGTTTTGCTTAAAAAAACTAATTTTGTGGAGCATTCTAAAAGCTCAAATCGGAGCATGACGATCTACGCATATGACACATTAGATACTTATACACAAACTTACATCCATTCACACTGGAACATACCCATATAATATAATATAATTAATATGAAAAAAAAATCCGCAGTTTTGTATTATTTTTTGCATTGTAATATTGTAAGGGGTGGATTTTTGAGGATTAAAAAAATACAAAATTAAATTAGTAATACTTTTGAGCAGTCACATTTTTTAGTTACAACTCTATGAAGGTAAATATTTTTTTTAATAAATCATAATAAGGGTTGATTTTCAAGGGTTGAAATATATTAAATAAAGTTTTAAAGAATTAAATACTTATTTTTCAACCTATTTCAGCGTAATTTTATGTGACTTAAGCTTAAATATGAAAGTTTTGAAGGTTTTGGCAATAAGGAGTAGTTTTCACCCCTAAAAAATTAAAAGCGACCCTCATCATAATGAAGATTTTTTAAGGGGAGGGTTAAGCTTAATCCCAAATTTTCATGCAAATCTATGCATTTTGAAAAAGTTTTGCTCTTTTTTCAGCTTCGTTTCCTGGACTATAAGCAAAACATCAATTGTGTTATGAAAAAAACAATGTTATACAACAATCTTGTTTTATTCATAACACGTTAAGAAAATGCCTACATGTGTATAAAACTTTAAGTTACATTTTAAGTAATATGATACCATGAAGATTTTACTTAGGTATTTTTATTCATACGGCACACTATTTATCTTTAAAAATTTTGTTTAGAGAACCGCTACATTAATCTGATTCAGAAGGAACATGCATGTTTTTGTGTTAAAAACCATTTTAGACATAATGTATTGCATATAGCCTGTAATTCTTCATTTTTGTGACATTGGTGCTGGTAATCCAGTTCCATTTATGAATATAAAAAACAAGTCACGTGACCGCGCCGCTAGGCTCCACACTGGCACTATACACACATATGTATACCGCATATGATAAGAAAGGCTGTGAAAAAGCTAACAGAACTGTATCATTGGCCGATAAGATCCGATAAAATAGTATACTAGATTTACACAAGGAAGTGAAATAGGCATACGCTGATAAAAATTAACGATATAGAGGCAGCGGCATATCTTTTTTTATACATTTGCCCGTTTCTATATCTGAAGCCAGTTTCCTGAAATAGTTAAAACCGGTTGTTTGGTTTTTATCAAATAAAATGCCATTTATATTATAAGATTAAAAACCAGGTTTACCTTTAGCTAGGTATTATAACTTATAACATATTATATGGGAAAAAGTTGGGATGTCAACATGGTGCGAAAAAATCGTAATAATGCCATATCTTTGAAACTTTTAGACAAATAGATACCGTAAAACGGGGTTACTTTGGCACCGAGGGGTAACTTTGGCACCTACGTACTTTTTTTTATTATTATTTTTTATTATTTCTTTTTATTTTAGATATGTTTTTACATTTATTTCTTTTGTTACAGGTATAAAGTGATAGTGTAATGCCACGACATTACGTAAAAAAATTGGGTGGCCTTACATACGGCAATTATACCCAAGAGAGATTGAATGAAGCACTAGCCGCCATTAAAGGGGGGATATCTCAGGCCATGGCGAGTCGAAGGTTTAAAATCCCTAAAATAAGTTTTTTTGTAGGCACACAAAGGCTGTAGGCCATCCTACCATATTTACCCGAGAAGAAGAGACTCTCTTAACCCACACTCTTAGAACGGTTAGCGTTTGGGGGTTTCCTTTAACGAAGGCTAATATACGCGAGGTTTTGAAAAAATACTTGGAAAAAAGGGGTCGTTCAGTGAAAGAATTTACAGACAATAAACCGGGATCTGATTTTATCGAACATTTTATAACGCGAAACAATTTAAGTGTCCGCTTAGCTTGAAATATTAAACGTTCGCGAGCGTCTGTAGGACTTATTAATGAATTCTTCATGAATATAGAACCAGTTTTGAAAGACGCAAGTCCAGCGTTGGTTTTTAATTATGACGAAACCAACGTTCAAGATGATCCCGGCGCAAAAAAAGTTATTGTTTCTAGGGGTACCAGAAGGATTAAAAGAGTGCAGCAGCATTCAAAAGCTGCTGTTAGCATAATGGTTTGTGGAAGTGCAAATGGGATTTGGCTACCACTAATAGTGGTGTACAAAGCCGGCATCTTTATGAGTAGTGATGAGCGAGACCGGTCTTGGTCTTGCGGTCTTGGTCTTGGTCTTGCAGCAAGACCAAGACCGAGACCAAGACCAAGACCGCCTTCTCGCTTGCAAGACCAAGACCAAGACCGGGGTATGCAAGACCAAGACCAAGACCGAGGGGTGCAAGACTACGCAAGAGCAAGACCGACCTGCAAGACTCCTGCACTTTTGTCACTTTTTTTTAAATTATAATATTCAATTTTTATATTCAATACACAGAGGTATTTCATACAGACATGACAAAAAATGTGTCGAGAACTGCCTAAAAAGGCGATTATTTTATGAGTAACAGGTTTTTTTAATAAAATAATAATTAAATCGATCACTTCGTTTTTTAATAAAATTATCTAAAAACGATAACTAGTAGATTCAGTAACATGTTTCAATGGTCCGACAAAGCTCGATATCTCCAAAACCGTTTACGACAGAGAAAAACTAAGAGTACAAAAGTTATAGAAGCTGAAAATTACTTACTTA
This sequence comes from Listronotus oregonensis, assembly GCA_019359885.1. NCBI lineage: Eukaryota > Metazoa > Arthropoda > Insecta > Coleoptera > Curculionidae > Listronotus > Listronotus oregonensis. Next base: position 33,395 of record JAHBCN010006184.1, on the reverse strand, counting down.
TTCCTAATGTTTTTTTTTAATTAGGTATCTAGTGATGCCACTTACTGGATCAAAAATTTCCAAAATCCAGGAAAACATTATTTTTGTGACACACTGTAAGAAGTGGCTTCATTAGATTGCTCTTTTAAACTAAGATATAAATGTAAAAGTGATGGTTTGATAAAAAATATTTTTGTCATTTTATATAGGAATACTTTTTATATAAATGGATTTTAAATTTCACTTCCGGTTTAGACGGAAAAGTCAAAACAATGCCAAAAGTATAATGATAACGTCATTTTTGTCAAAACCAAAAATGATATATAAAAAACCATCCACGTCGACATTGTACCTATATGACGCAGTTCAAGAATTTCCAGCATAATATACAAGGAAGCGATTTTTTTAAATGAATTTTTTGCTATAATTTTTCTATTTTAGGTTAAAAGCTAAAAATAAGGAAGTTTTCTTGAGTGGTAGTGAATTTTTTGGAAAATTCTGGAATAGAAAATAATTTTACATTTTACGCCTTTTTTTCTATAATTTTTGTATATTCAGTTTTTTACCATTATGAACGGTTTCGGATATATCGATCTTTGTCGCACTATCGAGCCACCTTGTATATGCAGAATATTTATAAAGTATTTGTACAAACTTTGTACGGCAAATGTTTGACTAATTTGAACATAAAAAGTTTCTTTGAACTGAAAAGCTTCCTAAATACTTTTTTTTTTATTAGAAACCAATGTTTACATATCAGAATCATTTTCATGGAAATTTCACATCTGGTTGAAATTAAAAGTTTTTTTTCTGCCCTCAGAGTACTCAGTTTTGTAATTTTATATGCTTCTTCAAAGAAAATTTAAATATTTTCTATCACTAAAATGAAGCGCTATAAATAAATAAACCCCTACATTTAAAATATCCTTTTTAATCAAATAATTTAAATGTACATGTAAGGTTAAAATTGGTATATTTTAAAATTTTAAAGCAAAAAATATTGTCTCCATCTTTATTTATTTGTAAGTATTAAAAAAATATATATTTTATTTAAGATTGCTAAGTTTAAATTATTAATACCAAAAAAAAGCAAGACCAGCAAGACTCTTGCAGCAAGACCAAGACCAAGACCTTCTTTGGACTTGCAAGACCAAGACCAAGACCAGACTTGCAAGACCAAGACCAAGACCAAGACCAAGACTACCCCGGTCTTGGTCTTGGTCTTAGTTTGCGCATCACTATTTATGAGAACTGGACCAATGGAGGACCCTTAGGAACTATTTATGCTTGTAGCCAAAGCGGATGGTTCGACATGACACTCTTCGAGAAATGGTTTTTTAACATCCTTCTGCCACATTTAAACAAAATGAACAATCCAGGGAAAAAATTATTATAGGAGACAATTTGGCTTCCCATTTCTCTCTGAGGTCATTAGATCATGTGAAGAAAACAACATCTATCTTACACCACTTCCCCCAAACAGCACACATCTGATGCAGCCACTAGATGTGGCAGTATTCGCGCCCATGAAGAAAAAGTGGCGTGAAATATTGGACAAGTGGCGTAAAGAAAGCAGGTCAAGTGGATCCATTCCAAAGGAACAATTTCCAATTCTTTTGAGTAGGCTGTGGAATGGAATAAGCATAAATGTTTCCAAGAACTTGTCCTCTGGTTTTCGTGCAACCTGGTCTATGTCCTTTCCAGCCAGATGAAGTGTTGAAAAGAATTCCTAATCGTGAAGCTGAGACCTCAGACTCTGAACTGTTGAACTCCAGTGTTCTTGAACTTTTACAGGAAATGCGGGGCGCAAACAAAACAGTGGTTCGTAAACGAGGCAAGCGTATGGATCCCGGTAAAGCGTTAACAATAGCGCAGAGAGAACTATCCAGCTCTGCAATTCCAACAGAGCTCCAAGAAGAAATTGCAGCAGACGTGGAGGAACCAAAGGAACCACAAAAACCTAAACGTCAAGAGCCAAGAAGCAGAAAACTAAAGGCAAAGGCGTCTGTAGCCACAAGTGACCCACAACCAGGACCCTCCGATATAAAACTTCCACCCAGAGTTGTAAAAGCAAAATCGCAAGACCGAAGTTCCGTTTGTTATAAAAGCTGGTTCGCATATTCTGGACCTGACTGGATTGCTTGTGTAGAGTACCAGCGTTGGGTTTGCGGTCTCTGCAATGAAGAAAGCAAAGATCCATCCTACGTCTGTCCAATCTGCCAGAACATCGATTTCAACAGCGATGACAGCTGTAAAGATCAGCAAGCAGGAGGACTGCTTGACGACGAGTAAGTTTTGAACTTTTATTTTCTTTTGCTTTTTCTTTTACATACCAAGTCTACTAAATTCATCACTTCACATTGATATACTATATTTAATGTTTAATTTCACGCAAAATAAATTTTAAATAATAAAAAAAATTTAAAAATCACTAAAATACATTTTTTTGAAAATTTCCCTTAAATATTCCAACAAAATTTTTCAATCTTTCTTTTAAAGTTAATTTCTTGCTTGTAGATAGCACTGATGATGGTTTTACCGAAAGCGCTCTGCTAGGATTTTTTTAATAAAAATTTGCACGAAATACAAAGTCTCTTCATTTCCTAAATTCTTACGTGCACACAGCCACAACCAAGTTTCATTCTTATTTAAGCCTAGCCATTTGTATTTACCTATTTAATCACTACTTTAAAATATAATCAAATGAAAGTTTAAACAATAATTCAACTGAAAAAAAAACCATAACATTTTTTTTAATGTTCAATATTTGATTAAAATTGTCTCAAGATCATTTTGAACGAGTAACTGTCTTTAAAAATGATTAATATTAATTTCATTAATATAAATATTATAAATTATTGATATTATTTAAATCGATAATAAACATTTTTAAACGATGGGCTATACACATAGTAGAATAGAAGATCGAGAAATGTTAAGCGTCCTGCCAGGTATATAACACCCAGATCGAGGAGGCACTTATTTTTTTAATCAAATAAAGCTTAAATTTCATTTAAGTTAAAGATTTAAGTAAATCGGAAGGGGTACAGTTATTGGACCAAAAACATTTCATAAAATGTCCATGCCACCAGGTTATCTCCCATTGCTTTGAAGCACATGTGAATTAGTTTGTTTTATTCAATGAATAGAACATTTTGAATTAATTTAAGATAAATCGGAACTGGTATCCCTACGTGTACCAAAAAAATATTGTTATTATCGACATTTTTAATGGCCAAAATCACTTTTTTGCTTATATCTCCTTTTGTACTTATTTTATTAAAAATGTGTATAAAACTTTTTCATATAACTCACTAAATGGCATATTTTTCCTTTAATATATTTTTTCGGAAGTCTTTTAGTTTTTGAGATATTTGCGTTTTTATTTTAAATCTGAATCGTTAATATCTAAAAAACTAAAAGGGCTACAAAAAAATTTATTAAAAAAAAATACGTAATTTTGTTAGGCCAATAATTTTAATTATACAGGGTGTCCCAGAATATGTGGGCAATCTCTCGGAATCTAATAGAAAATCTAAAAATATTATGACAAGTTCTCATAAACTTTTTTCCTACGACCATTCCCTACGGAGATACAGGTACATAACGGACGCCCCTGAAAATAACTTTTAAATACTGGGTTTAATATTTTTTTAATATGATGATACTAGATAAGCCCAAAAATCCATTAAATCATATTTGACTTATTTAGTTTGCCAAGGACGGATAAGTCTGACACAATAAAGCAATTTTTAACACCCTGTATGATAAAGGCTCAACAATATTATTTTTAGATAGCTTCAACCTTAAACTAAAAAAAGGTATTCTTGATTGACATCGATAAAATCAACTGTTTACGAGAAATAAAATATCATGGTTGGTAATTTTTATTTCATTATACAGGGTGTTTTCTAATTGTACGTCAATATTTAGGAAAGCAATGTTTGGGTCAATTTTAAGAAAAAAACTTTATATGAACGTATGTTCTAAACGTCTTAACTTTTAAGATACAGGGTGGTAAAATTTTTAAAAATAAATCAGTTGTTATTAATATCTGTAATACCACTTTAGATATTTTAATGAAATTTGGCATAAATGTACTATGTATTAAGAAGAATTTTTTAGTAAATTACATTTTTTTTAATTTCCCCCAGTGGCGTTCGTACAGAATTTGACCTGCCTATTTTGGCAAATAAAAAAAATGTGATACACTAAAAATACTTCTTGATACATAGTACATATATGCCAAATTTCATTAAAATATCCAAAGTGGTTTTATAGATATTAATAATAAATTATTTATTTTTAAAAATTTTACCCCCCTGTATCTCAAAAGTTAAGACATTTAGGACATACGTTCATGTAAAGTTTTTTTATTAAAATGTACTCAAAAATTGCCTGCTTAAATATTGACGTACAATTAAAAAATACCCTGTGTAATGTAAAAAATTACCAAACATGATATTTTATTTCTTGTAAACAGTTAATTTTATCGATGTCAATCAAGAATACCTTTTTAGTTTAAGGTTAAAGTTATCCAAAAATAATATTGTTGAGCCTTTATCATACAGGGTGTTAAAAAAAATACTATTATTGTGTCAGAGCTAGTCCGTCCCTGGCAAACTAAATAAGCCAAATATGATTTAATGGGTCCATTTTAAGAAGAATTATCTAGTAACCATCATATTAAAAAAATATTAAATTACGCCTGGTATTTTAAAAGTTATTAAAAAAACTAATTCCAGGGTCGTCCGATATGTACCTGTATTTTCGTAGGGAAGGCTCGTAAGAAAAAAGTTTATGGAAACTTGTCATAATATTTTTGGGTGTTCTATTAGATTCCGAAAGATTGCCAACATATTCTGGGACACCCTGTATACCTTTTTTTCCTAAAATTAATAGTTTTTGAGTTATATTAAAAAACCATTTTTCACAATTTTTTTAAGGTAAAAAAAATGCAATTTAAACCCGCTAAGCTGAGGCAGCAGTCGGGCTTTGAATTGAATATAGTTCATAGTAATACGAAAAAAAAGGTTTCATGCGTATCTCTTGTTGGCTTGGTTTTTGTGGTGGCCTCTCAGACTAATACAACTGCACCTCAAACGATGCTTTGAATTGGTCTGTCTTAAAAAGTGTTATGTCAGTGCACTGTTGCCACTGTTAATTCAGTGTTGGCAAATATCTACAGGGATGCGCAAAAGTCCGGAATAAAATTAATATCTTTTTAACCAGTAACTTAGGAAAAAAACGCTGAAACACGTCCATTAATTTTAAATTGTACGCATTTTTTGGCAATAAAATTAAATATTTTTTTCATCCCCTTAGCTGCAACCCTTCCCAACTTTTTTTTTTCAAAAGCTCGTAAAAAATGGAATCTAACCATACCTTTTCTTTTTTTTAAACTTATGTGGTTACCAGGAAATGAGAAAAACTCTTTTAAAAACAAAAAAGTTAGAAATACCTACTTAGTGTTATCTACGGGTGAATTAACGTTGCAAATAAACAAATAAAGTGGCATTCAGCATTGATGATGTACACTGCTCAACAATTGCTAAGGATCATCAGTACCTAGTTTCTAAAAGTTTACAAATTTTAAAAACAGACCAACCTGGGCAGGCAGCACAACAAATTTTATTGATTATGTGTAAAACTGATAACGTAATCTAGCATCAACATTCTTTGGAATTTATTTTTTCAGAAAAAAATTACACATAAAATTAGTTATAAATCCCAAGCAATTGTTGAGCAGTGTACTTCAAAAAGAGAAAAAGGTTGTTAAATTTTTTGTACCAAATTTAATACCCTAATAAGAAAAAAATTTTTTGACTCAGTTTTAAAATTGTGGCATTTCTGGGTAAAATTGAAATCTGTTTAGTTTATTAATTGTGTACCTTTAAAGTGTTCTTTTTTAATTTGCCAAACAAAAATGGTATTGTCAGAGAGGCAGCGTATCAAAGTCTTGATATTGTTGGGATGTGGGGATAAAATGCGGAGTCAAAGTGAAGTGTATACTTTATTTAATGCAAAATATCCGGAAAATCACATTTCCCAGGCTACTGTGAGTAAGATCTTATACAAATTTGAAGAACATGGTACAGTGAAGGACTTGCCCAGAAGTGGCCGGCTACATGTTTTAGACAAAGATCAAAAATTGGACATTGCCGTATCTCTGCAGGAAGATCCTGCGTCTAGTCGTACGATTGGGAGGTTTTTGAAAACAGAAAAATACCACCCATATAAGGTATATCTTGTCCAAGAGCTCTTGGAAGATGACTATGATAAAGGCGATTGCAATTTTGTGAGGAAATAATGAGGCGATGTGACGAGAATAATGGGTTTCCACTGAACATACTCTTTTCGGACGAAGCTACTTTTTATTTAAATGGAGTAGTTAACAGGCACAATTATCGATTTTAGAGTCAGGAAAACCCACACTGGATATGCGAAGCTCATACGCAGCGTCCTCAGAAAGTAAATGTATGGGCAGGCATCATCAACAACAGAATATTAGGGCCATACTTTTTTGAGGGAAACCTTACAGCTGCACGCTACTTAGACTTTTTACGCTTTGAATTAGTGCCTGCTTTAGTTGTTATGTTTCCCAATGAAGCAGATCCAGATATCCCCACTGAAACACTTTGGTTCCAATAGGACGGCGCTCCCCCACATTTTGGTATTAACGTCCGAGAATATCTCGATGAAATATTTGCAGGACGCTGGATTGAACGACGTGGACAATTGAATGGCCGCCACGATCCCCAGACTTAAGGTCATTAGATTATTTTTTTTTGGGGATATCTGAAAGACAAGGTTTATCAAAATAGGCCGGCTAATATTGAAGATCTAAAAAACAGAATTAGAGTGGAATCACATAACATACCGGCTGAGGCTATTCGGAATTCCGTAGTCGGGTTTTACCATCGCCTAGGAGCCTGCCAAATAGAGAGTGGGGGCATTTTCAGCATCTGTTAAGTTAATTTACCCGTAGATAGCACTAAGTAGGTATTTCTAACTTTTTTGTTTTTAAAAGAGTTTTTTCTCATTTCCTGGTAACCACATAAATTTAAAATGGTATGGTCAGATTCCATTATTTACGAGCTTTTCAATGAGCCCATATACGACATAGGTTTGCATTTGAAAAAAAAAGTTGGGGAGGGTTGCAGCTAAGGGGTTGAAAAAAAAAATTTCATTTTATTGTCAAAAAATGCGTACAATTTAAAATCAATTGACGTGTTTCAGCGTTTTTTTTTTCCTAAGTTACTGGTTAAAAAGATATTAATTTTATTCCGGACTTTTGCGCATCCCTGTATATCGGACAAATAATAGTTCTGACTGGTTTGTATTGTTGTCAAACAGTTTTAATGTAAATGGAATGAAATACATTATCTGTAATTCCTTCTCAATTATAAATAGAATAAATGTTAATTGATTGGTCTTTTTTCGCATCAGGAAGTTTATTTTTAAATGAAGCAAATTATTTGAATTGTTATCAATCAAAAGTTGCTACGACATGACAGAATTTACAAAATTTATTTATAGTTGGTAATGAAAACTATAACATGTTATTGTAATCGACGTACTTGTTTCAATTTGTAATTGAAACAAGATTTATTTTAACAAAGTACTACAAACAATTGTAATTGTTAGAGAAAATTTAAACATTTTATAATAATAAATACTATTTAAAAATACTTAAAAATATATATTATGAACTGTTTGTTTAATAAATTAATATAGTTTTTGTGTTCAGTTTTTTTTACAATTATATTAAAATTATAAAAAAGTATTATTTCAAAATTTTAATATTTTAATAATATTATAAATATGTTTTTGTTTGTACTTTTTCATAGGATGTACGAGGGCATTCTGTTATACCGGCTGGACACAAACAGGTCTGTGAAGTTTTTGTGGTTTTATGGTTGTATAGCATATAGATTTTTAGTTTTTGTGTATCACAGCCTATGTTTATGTCAAATAGTTTTCATTCATTATTTTTCGGATTTACAAGGAAAATTCAACGAATGGGTAATAAATATATCCTTGGTACTCTATTTAAAATACAAAATACTGATATATCTTAAACAACAAAAACAAATACATTTAATGTTAACGAAAACATAAAAAATGTCATTTATGTGTGATGTATATATATGTGAATGTTTTATTTAGGCCAAACTTCCAGACCGTTAGCGAAACGCATAATATTAAATATATACACTGTCTGAGTTTACTTAGGTTGGCAACATAAGGGAAACTTTTTTATTATTAATCTTACAAAAATAAGTTATTCTTCATAAAAAGTTCTGTATGTTGTGAAAACTAAAATAAAATCTTCAAATATTATTTTTTTTCAAAAAGTAGGAATTTCAGTCAGGAGTAAAGTACCTTAATGTTTCACAATATCAAAAATTGTTATTAGGAAAAGATTTTAAAATTAAAAATCATGTTCAAATATGCAGATGCAATAATTTATAGTTTTTTTTTTAATTTTTCTTGAAAAAATCTCTACACGCACAACGAAAATTTAACTATAATTATTATACATGTAATCTAGGATGCCCTGACAAGATCTGTCAGAGAGTAATTATTACACACATGTAGTCTAGGATGCCCTGACAAGACATGTTTGACCGTGTCAAACATCAGTTGTATATAGCGAAATTTAGTAGAAATGCCAGCAAAATTTGATTTTTTTTCAGTTAGAAGGATGTTGTTGCATATTAAAACATGGTTTCTAGTTTCAAACAACTTTTCATGATAACAATTTTAGATATTGCGAAATATAAAGGTACTTTACTCTTGAGCCAAATTCCAATTTTTTGACATACCCCGTATAAGATTAATAAAATTTGATATCTGTTAATTGCATTTTGGACTTTAGAATATGTAGAATTTTTTATGAAGAATAACTTTTTCTCGTAAAATTAACAATAAAAAAGTTTCCCAGAAAATCAGCCCTTAATATTGAAAATTAACGGAGATACGAATTTTTAAAAAAAGGTCTGTTTTTCCGGCTTTTTTCGGTGAAAAATGGTCGTATCGGGATTTTTTAAAAACCATTTTGTATGTTTTTGAATTCTCTACAAACGGTCTTTTATGAGTAGAGTGATATAGCCAGTACTTTTTGTTATATTTAAAAAAACGAAAAAGAGGCCCTTTTTTATAATTATTGTTTAAAAAAATTACCTGAAAAAGAAATTGGTTATATTTTTTTTTTTATTTTAGTAATCTACTGGTTGTTCCGGCAGTCATGGCGCAGTCAGATATCTGTTTTTTTTTATCTTTGTGACAACTCACGAAGGACTTGCATATACATATATACTATATACTAGACATATACTTTTTTTTTTTTTTTAAAAAAAAAAAAAAAAATACATATATAATCCTAAGTACCAGAGTACCGTGAGTGCCGGGTTTTTCGATGTTTAACCCATCTTTTTGCCCCAGTTCCGTCAACGCTGCCCAAGCACTGAAACATGCAAATATTGCATTTCACAACACCTTTTAGACAACGCGGTAGTGCCACCACGGACGTTATTTTAAATAACTACTACCTAAATATGTCTCCCCGGCGGGGCGGGGATTCGAAATAACACCACAATACAAGGACAAAGCGCTTAACTTAAAACCGATGTTGACGTCATGCTCTGGAGGCCTAGCGATTTTAATAACTTATTACGACCTCCCATAAAACATCTGCCCCGTGCCAGCCTTTGAAATCCCCCAATCCAAAAGTTTTAAAGCGAAAATTCCAGATTGAGGTAAAAGTTTTTGTCTTTCAGTCGAAACATTACTGGCTGTAAATACCAATGTTGCTGGTATAGGTGTTATTTGGGAACCCCGTTAAAAGAATCCCCCTGTTTCAATATGGACGTCGCGTTTTTTGCTCTCTTTGGCTCAATAAACGCTCTCAATAAATCCCGGTCGTTGAATTTAAAACTGTTTATTTAAGGTTTTTCTTGTACTATAATAAGTGACGCGGGTTGTAGTGTTTAAAATGCCTAAGTGCTGTGTTCCTGGATATAAAGGAAACTATGTGAGTGGAAAAAAGCGGGGAGTGTTTCGCTTTCCCAGAGAGCCGAGTGTGTGAGTGTCATTTTGAGGAAGGCGATTTTATTTACAAAAATTTCCCAACAGGATACGAAACGGGTGAGATCGTTTCGTTGGTTTAATTTTGGGCCACGATTAAAACAAACAAGCGTACCTATTATTCCCAATTGTCAAATACGTGAAAACATTTCACATCAAAAAAAGCAAAGATGAAAAACTTAAAAATTGGATGAAATTCGTTTTAAACAGGCAATAGAAGAAAGTAAAAAAGAATATTTAGCGCATAAAAAATTTAGGGTTTTTATAAAACTTCCGAGCCACTCAAAACAATTTTTAAAAGGCTTTAATTTGGAAGGGTGGTTTACAGTAACTGATAAAGAAGGGCTTAACCATATTTAAAGTAGAACATACCCCAGGACCTAATTATGGGCTGTTGTAATTGCTAAGAATTTAGAAGTAAATACATATTTATATGGACAATTTTGAAATTAAATAAATAATGCTAAAACACCTTTCTTGTCAAGTAATTTGGACGAAATAAGAAATTTACTCGATACAATTGACAACTCGATGATTACACTTTCGTTAACGGTAACGATGATATCAAACATGATATTCCAATCCCGATTATGATAATCTTGACCCAAATGGAAAAATCAACAAATAATACAGAAAAAAATAAAGCAATCGTTTTTTAAAAAATTTTTATTTTAATATCTAAAAACTTAAAAATAGGTGAAAATTTCTCAAAAAGGAATTGACTTTATTTCTGATCAGCTAAATGAACATTCCCAAAAAGAACGGTTAGATATTCTCTACCACTATGGTTTTCTGTTCAATTTTATATACAATTAGTCCTCATGCATATAGATATTTACGAAATCATGGACTATAATTTTCCCACCCCAAAAAATTTAAAAAGGTCTGTAATAATTTTTTAACTGATCCTCATATCGATGAAAAAAAGCTTTTTTAACATATCCAAACATCTTTAAATATTTAAAGACCCAAGGGGCAAATATGTTAGTTTACTTATGGATGAAATTCACATTGACCCCGAAAAAAGGGGGGAAGGGGAATTTTTTCGTTAGCAACATCTGCGTATACTTTATGGTTACTAGTATTTCTTCAAATTTTAAAGAAGTTGTTCATATCGCTCCTATATCTAAAATTAATCACGAATTACTTTTAAATTTTTTTATCAAAACTATTATAATTCGTTTAGAGGATATTGGTTATAAAGTGTTTTGTGTACTTACGATAATAATTCAATAAATGGGGGAAAACTATGTCTAATTTTTCACTAAAAAAAGAACTCAGCATTGTATATCAACATCCTGTTAATCCAAAAAAGACCTTTTTTTATTTGTTTGATTCTGTCCACCTCTTAAAATGTATTTACCAACCCCAAGTAATTCAAAACCCCAATCAGGCATTCTTTTCGACTTTTTTACCGGCTCCGACGGTCAGAAATGCGCATCGTTTTTTCCCCATTAAAAAAATTGCGATTTAGAACACTAAATTATTAAAATTCTTTTTCCCTTAAATTTAAAAGCTCTTTACCCATCCAGTTAGAACGACAAAATGTTAAATTAGTATTAAAAATTTTTAATCCATTTGTTGTTGAGGGCTTACAAAACTATGGAAAAGATACTAACCATTCACAAGATACTGCAGATTTTAAAAATTATAATAAATTGTGGGGTAACGTTTGCGTGATCCCTTTCAGGAACCTATATTAAAAAAATAAATTAAATGATCCAAAAGTAGAATTTCTGAAAAATATGTTTGGTTGGACACTTGGCAACCTGCAAAATTTACTAACAAACTAACAAGGCAGACTCCACTGCCTTAACTCATACTGTTTATGAAATGTGCGAAGTTATTAAATATTGTTTTGACGAATAAAATTAAACTATTGCTTTTTGGGGAAAAATTCAAACCGATCCTTTAGAAAATCGTTTTGGAAAATACAGACAATTGGCTGGGGGCATATCATATCTCGATAAGGCAACTTTATGAATCTGAAAAGACTTAGAATTCAGTCAATATTAACATTAAATCTTCAATTTTGGAACTTTAAACATTTTCAAATTTTATGAATCCACGAATTTCCTGATCATAATGAAGGCATTGTTGAGGGGTTTTTCTAATAAAATAGATGAAATATTAGCAATATTATTTAAGACACCGATATAGACGATTTAAAGCCAAATGTCTGTAATTTCTTATTTAGCGGTTATTGCAGTTATAGCTTAAAAAAATTAAAATATTACTGCAAAAATTCTTTATCAATGAAGAACTTATTGGTGAAGACAACTTTAACCTGATAAATCATTTAAATCGTTTGGGCTTCATTATCCTCGAGATCAGTTGTCAAATATGGGTTTTTTTGTATGTAATATTTCAAAGTCTAAATGACTTTGAAAATGAATTTCTAAATGTTTTTTCCCCCCAAAAAACATTTTTTTTCTTTATTAATTTTTAAATTTCTCGTTAAACGGAACATCTAATATATTTTGAAGGCTGCAATACCACCCCCGTAAAACCATTATTGATATTTTATTGAGTTGTATTTCTAACATTAATTAAAAATACTGTGGAAAAAATGTCGTTAGGTAAAAGAAAAAACGAAACTCAATACTTATTCGAAATGGGTTTTTTTAGGTAATTTATCAAAAAATCAATAATGGTGATGATATTATTCCTAATTAAATTTTTTCGACATATGTTTTTCTATCTAGGGGAAAGTAAAAATACTCATCCTAATAATTAAAATATAGTGTCTAGAGACATATTTTCCGTTAACTACTCTTTAATTATTATTATTTGTTTTGTATTACTTTTTTTCATTATTTTTGTAAAAAATTTAATTTAAAAACTTTCAATCCATGATTTAAAAAAAATAAATATTTATCAGAGTAGCAGCATCAATGTTCGGTCGGCCTCCGGGGTGATGACGTCCCCCGCAGCACTTTGTCCTTGTAGTGTAAGGTGAACCCGGATCGCCGGCGCAACCCACCGGGCTCCCCCCCACTACACTACCGGAGAGACAATGTTTACAGTAATTACAAAAATTACCTTTTTTTTTGCTATAATGGGACTAACTTTCATACATGACACATATCCACAATGGTAAATCGGGACAATTTGGTTGTTAATATCTCGTTTCGCAGACAATTAAAAAAATCCTTTTTTCCAATTGGATAAAAGACATTTTTATTAACCCTATTTTTCAATTTTATTTAATTCTTACGAAAAGCCGTTTTACCAGTGAACTACCTTAAAACCAGTATATTAAAAAATATCGATAATAGTATAAAAGTAAATTTTTATTTCAATAAAATATTTTACAGCCTTAACTCAAACAATAATTTTCTTAACTTTGAAATGCCTTGCCACTGGTATAAGTTTGCAGCACACTCATTAACTGCAACCTAACCTCCAAATTAACATCATCCGGCAATTTCTTCATAAATGGTAACAACGAAAGTAAAAATTTCCTATTTCCCATAGGATCTTCTGATCTCTCCTCTTTCTGAAGAGCTAATAACTCTTCCAAACATTTAGCAACCATTTTTGAAGGTAGATCATGTTCTGAGTTGACAGTTAACGTATTTATATCAATAGGAGTTAATGTTGTGGTAGTAAAAGTTGGTTTGGGTTGAATCGGAACGAAGTGCATTTGTGCCTGAGAAGTGGATCCTTCGGCAGAGTCGACGAATGGATCATTAATGAATGGCTTCTGATCTTCAACTACGAACATGGAGTCATTACTATCTTTGCTGTCTTCGGGGGTTACTGGAAGCTTGTCTCTAAAATTAAAAAAACAAAATTAGAAAAGGTTAGAAGTGCTAATTTATAGTTAATTTATTATTCAATGCATATTAACACATTATAACCACATTTATTATCGATTTCTTTTGTCTATTGATTTTAAGGGGGGTAACGTTAATTCGTGCAAAAAAAGGCACATTTTAGGACTTCTCGACGGAAAATTATTAAAATAAGTATATAATTAGGTAATACATCCAGTAAAAAACATATGGAGAAAAAATAGTTAGTTTAATGATGTAAACATTATGATTTTGTTTAAAGAAATTTAAAAAAATTTGGACATCTTTATCTTGGTGTAATTAACTATAATACTAGAAAAGCTCGTAAAGCAGAAAAAAAAGAGAAATAAATTAACACATAAGTATTTATAAAAACGTAATTAAATTTTTAAGTTAAAAGATTTACAATGTTATTTTCTACTAGTTGTTTACATAAAATTTACATTTCTTAATAAATAGTCATGTTTTGTAACTTATACCTTCTGTGAATTAAAAAATACATATTATTTATGTACATTTTTATGTGAACGCGGGTATTCAAGTTAAATATTTTCCACTGGTAACTTTGTTGCTGTTAAAAAAAAGTTTAAATTGTCAAACCTATTTTACTTAAACATTGTGAAAGAAAAACAATATTGTGCAAAGGGGGCAAAAATAGGAATTTGAGAAACATAAAACTTATAAATCCATAATTCAATGGGTTTTATTGATCTTTAACAATTTTGACGTATAAGAAAAGTTTTTGTTTAAATTAAAACTGTTTTAATTTTTAAAAACCTTTTTAATATTAAGTTTCTACTATCTGCCCTTTTTAAAGACAAATTCGTTATTTACAAAACTGTTACAATTTACGTGTGTGTACGTGTTCGTACGTGGGTCGAACAATTCAAACATTCTGTAAAACTTATAAACACTTTATTTACTACTTTAAAATGTTACAACTCTTTTTGATCTTAACTAGAGTCACTACTCTTATAAAACTAAGTACGGTTGACTGCGCGGTCTTTATATAACCCACCGGTTCCATATAGTTCTAAAAACATTAACTAGATTATTCTATACTATGTCTTCTAAAATACTAAAATAATCCTAGAAATTTCTTTACTAAGGATGCTATCATCTAACTATCTATATTTGTTATAACACTGTAAAACTGCTTCCCTCCAGGCAGCTACATGGCCATGATAATTAGGTAATCTTGAAGTCAACCCTCCCTTTCACTTGTTGGGTTATACAACCAAGCTAAGTCATAATCTCCAATAATTGTAGTTCGTTTAACGGGTTTAGAAACTCCAGTTACTTCGCTTTTATTGATTTTGGTTAAGGTTGGAAATATATTTGCAACTTATAATGCTATTATGAGCTTGAATAAAACTTTTTTTATGTAGTAATTTGATTTGTTTTCTACTAATGGTTGCACGAGTCCAACACAACACCCAGGATATTTCTTCAATTTTCCAAGAACGATTACTTTCATATTGCCGGGTTTTGTTACTCATATATCCTTTTATTTTTCCAAAATAACTTCTTCATTACCAATTTTTCCAATGTTTCATTAGGGGTCATATGAAAAGTCCATTCCAACAATAAATCCGTCTGCGATATCAGCTACTATTGTTTTATGATTTATTATTTATTTATGATTGGCCGGTCATAGTTCGAATTATTATTCTTCTAGAAAGTGGCAAATTTTTTTTCCGATCTCACAAGATTTCTTCTGATCAATAAAATATCTGCTTCTGTGTCTGCTATTATATTTGTTATCTCTCAATTAACTTTTTTTTCAACCTTTAAACTATCTTGCAAATTTTCGAATATTGGAATATTTGTGCCTAATAATTGTTTGAAGAACTTTTATTTCATTGATTTTGTTTTGGATTTTCTTAGATTTTTTAATATTCATTGCTAAAGTTGCCAGAAAAGTGTTTTCTTCTTCATCTTCTTCGTCCAAACCCACCTCCTGGGTGGACAGCAATGGCTTCCATGACTTTTTGATTAGGTCTTGATGCACTTGGTACCATGCTTCTTGTAACGAAAAAACTACGTCTTTAAGATTAATGCTCTTTAAGGTTGTAGGAATGAAACCCACCTCCTGTGTGGACAGCAATCGCTTCCATGTCTTTTTGATTAGATCTTAATGCACTTGGTACCATGCTTCTTGTAACAAAAAAACTACGTCTTTAAGATTAATGCTCCTTAAGGTTGTAGGAATGTCAGTCTCAATTTTTTTAAGCAAGTCACACTGGCTAAGACGCTCTGACAGGCTTAAACAAGTAATTAAAATTGCGCACGGGCGTAGACCGTCCGGATTAAAGAAAAGCGTCCGGATTATGATTTAAAAAAATTAGTGTCCGGAGTACTGGATGTCCGGATTTAAGTATGTCCGGACTATAGAGGTTACACTGTAATTTAGAGAAAGAATAAAAAAGGTTTAATCGGATACTTCAAACTGATCAACTGCGTTCAGTTTTAACTAAACAGTTTAAACTTGTACAGTTCTCAGTTTTGCCTACAGATGAGACGTCACGAGTTAACTGAAAAGTTTATCTAAACAGTTTAAAGTCAGTTAAAACAATACGTCCGTAGCCCACTTAACAGTCCAAAAAGGACTATGAGAATAGGTTTGGCCACATGGCAAGTTTATTGTAAAAAGATGTTTTATAACTGAAAAGATAAAACTCTTAGAGTCGCATTCTTACGATTCGATTTTAGTTGATCAAATTTAGTGGATGATTCATTCAATCAAATGAAAATAACTATAAGAACATAAGTTTTATCAACAAAACTTGAACGATTAAAATGGAAACTTAGTTATGTTCTCGCAGTTATTTTTATTCGAATTTTTAGTTGATCCACCAAAGTTGATCAACTAAAATCAAACCGTGAGAATGCATCTTTACTTCAGAAATCCGCAGTACGTTAGTACTTACTTTTTAAGTCTTTTTAAGCAAAAAAGCGAGATTATTGTTTAAAATTATTCTTAATTTTCTTTAGGAAATTCTAGACACCAATTTTGTGCAGGTATTTTCAAAAAATGCTTTTTATAAAGAATGCCAAATGTCGTTTTTAATACAAAAAATATATTGTTGTTACTAAAATAGTTAAAGCTTATGGCTACAACTGTTATATTTGGTATTTCTATATAATTTAATATAAATTTAGCTAAATTTGTTATTAAGTGGTTAGACCTCTAAAAATTAGTTTGCTTCACTGGTTTTAAATTACCTTGAAAACCAAGTTTATGTACCTGGCATTATTATTTATTTTCTTTATACTAAGTAGTTTTGTACCAGTTTTGCTAGTATCTTTTGCGTTGTAATAAAAAATAATTTATTAATAAACTACTATTAATAAATTGCGTTATTTCACCAAAATTAAAGATATAAAAAATATCACATTAAATTAGGGGTCATGAAAGATTTTTTTATTTGTAAAATATAAGCACTGCAGGAAACTGCCTTTTTTATCTGTAGATGATGTCGAATAAAGCCTTCTAATTCAAAGGTCGTATTAAAACAACTCTATTTGATATTAGGTCTACATGCTATCAGAAGGTGGAGGCATGCTGTAAGATCAACAATCTGGGACCTAGAATGTCCCACACATGTTCGATCGAAGAGAAATCAGGTGATTTTGGGGGCCATGGTAAGCGGGTAATGTGGTATTGATACATAAAATCTACGGTTGCTCTGGCCACATGTCGCCTAGGGTTGCCTTTTTAAAAATGGGGTTTTTGATCGTCTCAAGATATAAAACAGTGGTTCAAAACCTGTGGTCCGTGGAATAGAGGTGGTCCATAAAAACCCGTAAATAAACCACAGCCATACTACATGAACAATGTAAAGATCCGAAAGAAAAAAACAAAAAAATCCCCAATATTTTTACTTTTTTATTTTATAGCGAATAATCGTGTTAAGAACACCTTCTATAACAACTCATTGCATTTTCATTGCCAATTATTGGTCCTTAGAACTTTGCCTAAAGCGTTAGATAACGCTATGATGTTTTCCATAAGACTAGTAAATACAATTAAAGGTAGTGCTCTCAATACACGTGTTTTCAAAAAAACTCTGGGCTGATTTGGAATCTGAGTACAAATCGTTATTATTTAATACTAGATGAAAAGCCTGTCTCCGCCAGGCGCGAGACAATATTAAGTAGCCTCTGTCTCTGTAAGACGCCTTCTGTACGGCTAACGGTAAAAAAACACTTTTTTGTTCTTATTTTTGTCCGGGCGAAATTTAAAAAACTGGCTTCGTTAGGTTCTAGCCACTGCTAAAGACTAAATTTCATGATTTTAGCTCAAGCCATAATCACGTGGACAGACAAATAAATATATATACCTACCTACATATAAATATATCCACATTAGCAAATTATATATATAATAGATAAAAGTTCGTTGGGTTGTGAAACAAAACATGTTGGGATGGGCGATTGTATCGCATCTATTTTTTATTCTTCTTCTTTGGGAGCCGTCTTGATTAACTACCGGAGGCAGCGCAGCCTCATGGGCTTTTTGTGCCTAATCTCCCATTATTTTTATATCAATCCTCTCATTAGTCTTGTTCCTTCTACAAGTCTGTATAACCCCGAGACTGGTTGGTTGATATATTTCTGTGGGCTCATTTCCGGTTGCCCTAATAATGCCTGTCTTTTGTGATTCAATGCTTTACATTCGCACAGGATATGGTAGGCTGTTTCTTCCCCCTCGTCGCACATTCTGCAACTTGGGTCCCCATTGTATGAGCCTATCTTGTGTAGGTGTCCTCTTAGGTTACCATGCCCCGTTAGCAACCCTACTGTTATGCAAAGTCTTTTCCTACTTTGTCTGAATAGTTCTTCCTTCGTTCTTTTGGATGGGCCTCTTATGAAGTTTTTTCCATGTCTAATTCTACTGAGGTTTTCTTCGTGTTTGTTTCGGATCCATTCCCTGGTTTGCCCCTCGGTTTGCCTCGGTTTGTGGATTTGGTCACTCCAAGGGCAGGTTCTGGCTCAAAGTATAGTATAGTTACTCTGTTGCGTTCTCCCAGGACTTCCAGTTCTTTTTGGCATTCCCATGTCAGCTTGGACGTTACCTTGGGGTTTACTAGTGCCCCAGTGACGCTTAACTGTCTGTTATTATGCAGATCCGCTTGTTTTTATAAGCCCTCCTGTTATTTTCTTTTGCACAGTGCAGTAAAGCATATATTTCCGTTTGAAATACAGAACTGTGTGTTCCTAGTGGAATGGAGAATTGTGAATTCCTCATTTCACTGTACACGCCTGCTCCAGTGCCCTGCTCGGTTTTTTGATTAAGAAATACTTTTAATTATTGAAACAATTCTATAATTCAAAATTTGATACACAAACCTATCTTGTAAAAGATTTCTTTTTTAAACAAATTAAATTTACAGCCACTGGGTTCTGAAAAGAACAACTAATTAGCAATGTCAATACTTTTTTATGTAATCGAATAGCTGATAGACAAAATCAACATTAAAAATGTGGATAATGGAACAAGTTGTAAAAGGCGTCCAAAGTGACCTGCAGACCCTTAGAACAAAGTGTTTGGCCATTATTTTCCAGAATGCCATGCTGATGAAATAGAAACTATTCAGAAAATGATTAAAAATTCTTTTAAAATTAGAGTTTTTTTTTAATTTTGCGCAAAGCCTTTCTAAATAGGAGCCAAATTTTTATATGTTTAACTCCTCCAGTTTCGTCCACAATATATAAGTACCAAAACATGTAGTTGCTGCATTTCATTGCAGTTTTAGTCAACACTGTAGTGACACCATGTACAACCCCATTAATGTGTGGGTCATTATCCAGACGGGACCTACGGTATTGTGAAATCCGATAGAGCTATTTAAAGAAATCCAGGTAGAAATAATTAAATTACAAAATGGCGATAGTTGCAAATATATGTTTCCTTATGGTCAAACTAATAAAAAGTGTTGAAATATTTGGATGTAAAAATGCAATTTTAAATCTCAAAGTGCAGGCAATGGCTTTGAGATATCTCGTTTTAATTTTCAGTACATATGCAAGCGGTTATTTTTAAATCTTTTGTTAATAAAAAGAAAATAAAGACACTCGGATACAAGCGACGACATGCGTTTAGCCATGAGTAAGAACATTAGCTCAAAGTTGGCCATGCTAAAAATTGGGAACAAAAGTAGTCTGTTAAATGTGTAGTAGTAGCAGCAGGTATTAGTAATGTAGCTTTTATATTTGTTCTGGATATTTTTCCGAAAAGTACCCGAAACGAAACCTAAGATGTAAAAAAATAACTTTATAGGCGAGGAAATTTTTCGAGTATTGAGTTGGAGTTTTCTGCATTCTCTTCTAAAATTATGTGAAAAAAATGTATCTACTTTGTATCATGTTTTTCAGCTAAATTGCATTTGTGCAGTGCGAAGTGCATTCGGAATAATACCTTTTTTTAAATCACTTAGAAACAAATAATAACTTGGTTACTAACGCCGGGAATGGACTTAAATCTGGTCCCGAGGGATTTTCAAGGTCGCTGAATATGACCTTCAAGTGGGTCCATCGCCAAACTCATCTTGGAAACTTCTCATGAAATTCACTCTTAAATGCAACAAGAATTCACACCCAGGCATTTTTTGGGTCGCTGATTGGTGACTTGGTGTGCACCAGAACCTGAAAATGTACGTCATCTCCGGAAGTTTTCCTATAAAATTCGCGTAAACGAAGTTAAGTTAAATTTACCGTTTACGCGAAAAATCCCGAGATGATGTCCATATCCAGGTTCTGGTGCACCAGGTGTATAGGGGGTAGTCGTCTATGTCATATGTGGAATCAGCGACCCAAAAAACTCCCGGATGTGAAGTCTCGTTGCATTTAAGAGTGAATTTCAGGAGAAGCCTCGGAGAATACGTTTATCAGTAATCCTAAGCTCCAGGTTGGCAACAGACCCATTTAAAGTTCACCTTTAGGATCAGCGACCTTAAAACCTTCGGGAACCTGATTTAAGTGCATTTGAGGCATTATTAACCAAGTTATGAAATTTTTCTAAGTGACTTAAAGCACTGCACAGATGCTTTTTGGCCGAAAAGCATGATACAAAGTAGATACATTTTTTTCACATAATTTTATAAAGCGAATGCAAAAACCCCGTCTGAATCTGACTTGATATAAAAACTTCGGAGAGTTTGGCTTTTTTGTACTTTATTTCCTCGCTTATTAATGTTTCAATGGTAACATCTAAAATTATTATCTGTGAAATTATAAAATATTTTAATTACCTGAACAAGCACAATTAACCAATTAAATTGTACATATCTAGGTTATAATTAACTACTGATTGGAAAGAATATTTTTTTCATTTTCTATAAATCGTTCTATCAGGATTTTTACGTTTAATTACTGCTGCCATAAAAGTGCATTCATGTTGTTTTAATGCGAAAAAGAAGTATGGTATTTACCATATTTGACGCACCTTCTGTAGATTATATAAAAGACACAAGAATCAACGTAATTACCGATAACGAATACAATAATTGCTATACTTCCGGAGGCATTCATAAAAAAGAAATGTTGGTAGTTAAATGTCAAATTTGCAAAACGATTTTTATTATATTTTAAAAAATTTTTTTTTTTTTTTTAAAAAAGCATTTTTCAAGAAATTTATTTTTGGTTTTTTTAAATTTTAAATATTTTTTTTAATTTAAAAAATATTAACCTTAAAACTAACTTTTTAAAATAATTTTTTTTTTAATTCTTTTTATTTATAAAATTTTAAATTAAAAAAACTTTTTTGGGGTTAAAAATTTTACTTTTTATTTTTATTTTTTAAAAATTATCAAGATTTTTTTTTGGTTCTTTAAAAATTAGGAAAAAATTTAAAAGGTAATATTTTTTCAAAAATTAATTTAAAACTATAATTTAAAAAAAAAAACCTTTTTACCCCAAAAATTTTTAATATATATATATATATATATATATATATATATATATATATATATATATATATATATATATATATATATAAATATAAAAAAAATTAAAAAATTTAATTTTTTAAGTTAACACCCAGGGAAAATTAAATTTTTTTTTTTAATTAATTTTTTTTTAAAAACACTAGTTTTGGCCAAAATTCTGCTTTGGGCAGAATGGTTGGATCGGTTAACACTCCACTGTAATGATATTGCTGTTGGGTCTATCCTTTTCTAGTTTTAAATATGGAAAATGTTGTCCCTCTTAGTGAATAAACAAAACTAAACATAACCTCTATTCTTAAAAACTACTCTTTAGTGTGAAATCTTAGTTTGTAGAAACTTCACATTATAATCTTTGGTGTAGAGTTTTAAGCAGTGAAGTCAGGGGATAAAAAATACTACATAGCTTTTGCGGAGAAGGGCGGCTGGCGAAGCCGTACCAACTGATTTTAACCCTCAGGGATCAAGGAGAGACTTACGCCAATTAATAAGGTTCTTTTTGTGGGGCTAGGCGCTGTTGGAGAAGATTCCTATTCACTGGTGTTTTTCCGTTTCTGTAATGTGTACAAAGTGTTTGCGGAAGACGGATGCGCGCGCAGCCGGAAGCATCAGAACTGAAAGAAACCGGTTATGTGCAATACCAGTATCAGTCCTTAGTTTGACCGCCATTAATTTGTGCCATTAATTTGATACTGGTATGTGCAATACTAGTATCAGTCCTTAGTTTGACCGCCATTAATTTGTGCCTTCACGAAGAGATGAAAAGCCCGGGAAAGCTCTGTCTGGAAAGGAGAGTACTGGCAAATTGAACCTTTGGGGACCAGAGCCAAAAACAAAGAAAAAACACCTTTAGTGTTAAGCTATTTAGAAGACATTTTTTCTATTTATCAACATAAAGATTGCTTAAACGATATAACCCATACTCGTAAATCACCGGAACTATTTATTTTATTTAAAAAAAAATAGACTTACAACTTTCCTTTTACATTCTAATAAAATGTTGAAACTAAAATTTATAGAAAACTTACACATAGAAATATGTATTTAAATTTTAACTCAATTTATACAATAATAGTAAAAGTCTTTTTAATAAAATAAAAATAATTTTTCCTGATCAAAATATTACCTCAGAAAAAGAATGTTTTAATGCATTTTAGTTCAAAATACTTAACCACATTGTTTTATAAATAGTTACTTTCTAAAATCTGATCAAACAAAACCATGTAATGATAACGAAAAACACAGATTGTTTTTCTTTAGTTCAGATATCAATAATATGTCAACATGCATTTGATAATAATCACAGAATAAACTTCAAGTATATTAGCTAGGAAAATTTCTTTAAAATACGTAAAATAAAAGAAAGTGCTTTTATATTTTTAATTTAAATAATACTTGGTTGTCTTTGCTTACTGCTAAGGTAATTTCAGAAAAACAAAATTATTTAATTCCCCACCATTCTTGTTGGTGAAATACGTCATATATTAATTATTCTTTTATTTTTAACAAATTTATTTTACATCCTGAAAATTATGACCGATTAGTGACCAAAACGTTAAAATTGCTTTATTACCTATTCGTTGAATTTTCTCTAAAAAGTTAATATGTTTCGTTGAATTTTAAAAAGTTTTTCAACTTTCTTTTTTAGGTTATATGGTCATGCAAGTTTAGAGGGGCCAATAGACTTTGTGCTTCTAAGAGACTATAGCTTTTTTCGGGTTTTGTTTAACGAACGATTCTTGAACTATCCGAGAACGGCCCAGAACTGTATGCGCGGTAGCTCAATACTTTAAATCGTTCTCTGACAGTTCCAGGATTATCAGACATTTAAAAATCTCGAACGAATCATAATCCACAGATACGGACGGTTCTAGAACTGTCCCAATGTAGTCTTAAAAAAACGCGAACTCAGATAAAAGTCCGAGAACAGTTCTTTGAAACCGAACAGGTACATTTGAATGCGCAAGCGCGGAACGTTCTAAGAATGGTTTGCGAGCCAAAGACAGTTATAGCGAGCAGCCAACTGTCGACTGTCCCCACTCCAAACATCCCCACCAATGAGAAAGGAAAGCAATACCATCTAAACCGAAAAAAAAAATAAGAAACCATAAAATAATCCTTATAACTTTTTTATATACACATAGTAGGCCCACGATAACATTGTAGTAAACATCGAGAAAAATACACAAAATTGAAAAAGTAAAAATACTTCCTTTGAACATATTGTCATGCAATGCTATTAAAAAAAAACTTCTTACCAAGCGCATCCTTTTCTTGTAAAGTAAACTCGCTCCATTTTTCCGGAAACATGGCTGCCCCAATTTCACCCCAAGCTGCATTTTTAAGTTCATGATTACCGTGCACACCTCTATTATCGTACAAACACGGCCGATTTTTAACTTCCGTAATTAACATTGCTGAATTAATGGTGGGTCTTAAAGCCATGTTTTCTTACAAATAATTCTTTTCACGTTTTTCCGACAAAAAATTCCGTAGTGACAAATTATTTTCTCGTCTATCAGCGTTTGTCGCGCGACAGCGTTGCGTGGCTTTCTACGTTATACGACATATCTCGTTGGCCTTGCCGGTGAACCGATTCGGCGATATTCGTGCATTTGTCGGTAAAGCGCGAAGTCGTGCGATTGTCGCAAGGAATGACGCAAAACGGCAACCTACTATGTTATTACAGTCTACAGTAAGATTGTTTTAATCAATGTTTTTTTATAAGCATTAAATCTTTTAAAATAGTTTTGATTTAACAAATTTTAATAGTTTATGTAATTGACAAACTTATTTTAGTTTAATGTTACGTGGTCCATATTTTCTATATATGTCGTTTGAAATACAGGGATGCGCAAAAGTCCGGAATAAAATTAATATCTTTTAAACCAGTAACTTAGGAAAAAAACGCTGAAACACGTCAATTGATTTTAAATTGTACGCATTTTTGGCAATAAAATTAAATATTTTTTCAACCCCTTAGCTGCAACCCTTACCACTTTTCTTTTTCTGCAAACCTATGTCGTGTATGGGCTCATTGAAAAGCTCGTAAAAATGTAATCTACCATACCCTTTCTTTTTTTAACTTATGTGGTTGCCAAGTAAATGAAAAACTCTTTTAAAAAAAAGTTAGGAATACCTACTTAGTGCTATCTACGGTTGAATTAACGTTGCAAATAAACAAATAAAGTGGCATTCAGCATTGATGATGTACACTGCTCAACAATTACTAAGGATCATCAGTTACCTAGTTTCTAAAAGTTTACAAATTTTAAGAACAGACCAACCTGGGCAGGCAGTACAACAAATTTTATTGATTATGTGTAAAACTGATAACGTAATCTAGCATCAACATTTTTTGGAATTTATTTTTTCAGAAAAAATTACACCATAAAATTAGTTATAATCCCAAGCAATTGTTGAGCAGTGTACTTCAAAAAGAAAAAGGTTGTTACCAAATTTAATGCCCTGATAAAGAAATTTTTGACTCAGTTTTAAAATTGGCATTTCTGGGTAAAGTGAAATCTGTTCAGTTTATTAATTGTGTACCTTCAAAGTGTTCTTTTAATTTGCCAAACAAAAATGGTATTGTCAGAGAAGGCGATCGAAGTCTTGATATTGTTGGGATGTGGATAGAACGGAGTCAAAGTGAAGTGTGTACTTTATTTATGAAATTCGAAAATCACATTTCCCAGGCTACTGTGAGTAGATCTTACACAAATTTGAAGACATGGTACAGTGAAGCTTGTCCAGAAGTGGCCGGCCACATGTTTTAGACGAAGATCAAAAATTGGACATTGCCGTATCTTTGCAGGAAGATCACATTTGTAAACGGTTTCATTAAAACAATCCTGCGTCTAGACGTACGTTTGGGAGGTTTTGAAAAAAAGAAAATACCACCACATAAAAGGTATATCTTGCCCAAAGAGCTCTTGGAAAGAACTATGACAGGCGTTTGCAATTTTGTGGGGAAATAAGGGGAGGCGATGTGACAAAAATTTAATGGGTTTCCACTGAACATCCCTCTTTCGGACAAAAGCTACTTTTTTTAAATGGAGTAGAAAAAGGCACAATTATTGATTCTGGAGTCAGGAAAACCCCCTTATATGCAAGCTCATACGCAGCTTCCTCCAGTAAATGTATGGGCAGGCATATCAACAAACAGAATATTAGGGCCACTTTTAAGGAAACCTTACAATGCGCTACTTAGACTTTTCGCTTTGATTAGATGCCTTCTTTATGTTATGTTTCCCAATAAACAGACCCAAAATTCCCCAATGAAACACTTTAGTTTCCAACAGGACATGCTCCCCACATTTTTGGTAACGTCAGAAAATATCTCGATAAAATATTTGCAGGACTGGATTGGAGACGTTACAATTGAAGGGCCGCCATGCACGATCCCCCAGACTTAACACCATAGTTATTTTTCAGGATATCTGAAAAAACAAGTTTTTATCAAAATAGCCGGCTAATATTTTTTGAAGATCAAAAAAAACCAGGGTAGGTGGAATAAATAACATGGCTGAGGCCATTGAATTCGTAAATGGGTTTACTCTGCCTAAAAGCCTGCAAGTAGGGTGGAGGGCTTTTTTGGGCATCTGTTACTTTAAAATTCACCTAAAAGTTTTTAAAGTAGGTATTTCTAACTTTTGTTTTTAAAAGGGTTTTCTCATTTCTGGGGGCCACATAATTTTTAAAAAAGAGTATGGTCAGATTCCATTTTTACAGGCTTTTCAATGAGCCCCCTTTTGACATGGTTTGCTTTTGAAAAGTTGGGATTGCAGCAAAAGGGTTAAATTTCCATTTTTTTCCCAAAAATGCGTACAATTTAAATCATTGATGTTTCAGCGTTTTCCAAAGTTACTGGTTAAAAAGAAAAGTCTTTTTTATTTGACTTTTGCACACCCCTTATTATATATGTGGAAAAGTGTTGTAGAAGTTCCCATTTTCATAAAACCCACTCACATTTTAAAATTATCATTTTTTAGGAAAAAGAGAACAAGAAAAGCTAGTTTTAAAATTTAACTTATAATAGTTCTTTTTACATTTTTATTTAAAAATTGGTGAAAAAAATTTCCTTGGTTTGAAATTTTTATAATGGTCAAATTAGCCAAATGTATTTAAAAAAAAAATTGTTTTTTTAAAAAAAATTGAGACACGACTTTGTTTCTTCCAAAATATGTATTAAAATCTAATTTTGTGACAGAATACGGAAAGTTTAAACTTAAAAGAGCCCAATGCTGGCCATTCGATCAAAAATGTCAGCCCCCGTATAAATAACTGTCAGACTTGGCCTTGCCGATTCTGCGCCCAAAAACAATTCATGATTTTGTTTGCCCATACACCGATAAATCATTGGTTAGGCACACATTATACTTGAACGGTACATTTTTAATGCATCCCCCGCCCCGCGCGTTTTGATATCCGCTGTACATCACCAACCGTTGGCGTCGTCGTCATCTCGCCGTTTCGTTTTTGGTTTGTTCCCGCGCGCCTATTAGTTTCGTTGTTTGCCTTGTGTGATTTATTTTTTTGGTTGCAGGGTTTTTGAATTGATAAAAAAATTTTTATTTTAGTGATTAGTGTTTATTTAATTGTTTACTATAATTTTGTGTTTATTGTTTGTTACTGTAACAAAATGACTGGAAGTTGTATGGTTTTGTCTTGCAAATCCAACTATCCCGGGATTTTTACTTTAATTTAAATATTTCTTATATTTAAAATTTGGTGTTTCTTATAGAACCCTAACTTTTTGGTAACCGAATAAATAATACCTATATCAATTATGAATAATAAAAAAAATATTCATAGGAAATAGCAGTGGAAAAAATAAGGAAAAACTAACTATCTTAGATGATTACCACAATGTTTGTGTGTTTTGTGTTATAAAAAATAAGGTTTACATTAGTACTTTCATTTAACAATTATTTAAAATTTTTTAAAAAAACGTGTTTTTTTATTTAAATTTTGTTTAAAAAAACCACTCCCCAAAATATCCCAAAATTTTAAAAGAGGCTGTAAAATTCTTCCATATTATATCAGATATTTTAAAATCATATTTTAATAATTTTAAATATTATGTTCGTTGAAAACCAACAATTTTGTCAAAAAAAAACAAATGAATGTTTAAATTTGACATATGGTATTAACATAGATAGTAACAAAAATTGGAGTCAAACCGAAATCTCATTGCGCAAACCCCCCATTGCCGACGATTCTTTGCCCCACGCTGGACAATTGTTCTACATTATTGGGCTTCCATACCTAAACTTCCTTGCACAGAGCAAAGACGTTATGCCCTTTTAAAATATTTTAAAGGGTGGCAAGTAGAATGTGGCTTTCTGCACTATTATTTTAAATTTAATTGTTGCAAAAGTGGACCCAGGATGGACATGGAACAAAAAAAAATATGACTAAAATATATTTAAATTTTAGACCTGCAATTATATTTTAATTAAACCAAAGATAATACCTAGATAGTTTCTTTTTAAATGGGGCGTTTTGAATCATTTCCCGGAGATATCAATCTTCCTAATGGGGAATAAATAAGTCGGTAACCCTGACAAATCAGGTGAAACCATGTGCGACATTGTCTTGTCTGCCTTACCTTTTCGACACAAAGTAGCAAAAAGCGAGCGCTAAACGATTTTTATTTTCGGTGCGTTTCATCGCCAATAGTAGCCTGCCGGCAACACTGTTTACTTTCGTTTAAGGTAGCAAAAAAATCTCTCAATGGACATCGGCTCGCGTTACCCAAAAGGGCCCGGGGGTATCAAAAATTGGAATGGTTAAAATTATCCGTAGTATTATTATCTTTGATTAACCAAATAACAAAAGGGAAAATTATTTTTATCCCAGCGGGAATATTTAGTTACATATCAAGTAAAGTATTTATTTTGGAAGTTAAAAAAATATATATTTTGTAATGTCCAACATAATTATCGAAAATAAAAGTACCTAACCAAACATATTATATTCTAATACAACATTCTATATTAGGCCATGACCTATGTTTTTTTTAATCAAAGAAAATAGATCAATAACCCCTTTCATTAAAAATAAAGTTACGTTTGACTAAAGAAGTTAAGGTGTATGGAAGCCCAATGCTATGGCCCATTCGATAAAAAAAAATGTAAAGTATGAAAATAACTGTCAAGTTGGCCCCGCCGATTCTGCGCAATAACAAATTCCACGAAATAATTTAATGTTTTTCCCTACTTTAACACTGAAAAGGGGTCAGTGTGAGTTAAGAACCCTTTCTATGGGAGCCGTATTAGTTTGGGTGTTTTGCTTTGTGTGATTATATTTTGTGGTTTTGGTTTTGAATTGAAAAAAAAACCTTCTTATTTAGTGATTAGTGTTTATTAAATTGTGACTAAAAAATTTTGGTATTTTTAAACTATAATATCGAACAAAATTTTTTAGAGGTTGTATGGTTTTGTCCGTCTAAGGCTAACATACCCGGCATTTCTTTTAGGTAGTATTTCTCATTTTTTTAGGTTAGGTAACCAAATAAATAATAATATATAAATTTAAATGAATTTAAAGAAATTTCATGGGAAAAGGGGGATGAAAAAGTAGGGCAATCTTCTATCTTTTAGATGATTTCCAAATGTTTGTGTTTGGATTATTAAAAGAAATAAGGTTTTCTTTTAAAGTCTTTGGTTCATTTATTAATTTAGTACATTTATTTAAGGATCAAAATTATAATTCTGGGCAGACAAAATTTAATTTACAGGTCCCTCTAATTGAATAAAGTAATTTTTGTTAAAGTTCCCTTTTGCTTTTCTGTATTTTTCTTAAAAGCAATTAGATTTTGTTCTATACAAAAAGCTGTAGTACCCAAAAACGAAATATGAAATTACCTACAAAATATTTATAATTATTATATAAACTCCTAAATCAACAGTTAAGCGAGAGTTATAATAATAATTAAACAAATATACAGCGATAATTTCAATTTCAATTGATCACCCTAATTATTTATAAGAACTGTGCCCAGCTAATATCATTTGAATATGCTTCAAAACACGTTACCATGTGTAAGGTATATCTTCTCCCACAACACTTGCGAGCGAGGTGATGATCCCGCGTTGTTAAATTGTAATGGACTTAACAGTTTGCGGAAGATGTTTGGTGGGCAACCTATCCGTCTGACATTTGTTAAACATTGTTCCACAAACCGTTAATCCAACAACAAATTGTTAAAGTTAACAATCTAAACTTACTAAGAAGTCCATTTACTAGGGCCTGACTAATAATCTAAATCTCATAGCAGGGCTTTTTCTTCTTATTTTTTTCCAGGCTTTGAAACCTGTTTCTCGTTTATAGGTATCTTTACGGATTCTGCTCTCAAAAATTAGCCAGTATAATTCCTATCCTAAAGTAGTTAATAATCGTATACACATGTTCTTAACAGTCCTCTAGAAAGCCCTGAAAATTTAATTTTGTGTTTATTCCTACAATTTTAAGCTATTAATTTTACATATAAAAATCTTGACTTCAAACATTCTAATTTGCATGTATTAATAAACTACCTCTTACTTTACATGTATATTATGGTAGTACCTATTTTCTAAATTAAATTTACCTGTTAAAAATTGGCAGATTACGTATGATGTCTTAAGAAATCATCGGGGAGGTTTCTCAGATGATAGAGCCAAAAAATGGTCGTAGAATTTTAATGCCTTAAAAAATACAATTTGAGGCTTCCTACAAATACTTCCTATTTCTTCAGAGACAAATAGTAACCAATTTTATTAAATAAAGAGTACAAGAATTGAGAATAAATGCAGATTGGGCAGAGTAGATTAAAACAATGACTTCGCGTCAGGTTGTAATGGGTATGGTATTAGTAGTACTAACACATTCAGACAAAGATATTATGATCTATTCTGGTCAAATATTTTGCATGAGAATAGCCACCAGTTGTAGCTAGTGAACAAAAGCAAAGACCAAGACCAGAACCAAGGCTAGATCTTGAGGAATGTTGGTCTCAACCTGATGCTTCGTCTTGGTCTTGTAAACCCAAGAAGGTCTTGGTCTTGGTCTTGGTCTTGGTCTTGATCTTAGTCTTGAGTCTTGATCTCTAGTCTTGAGTCTTGGTCTGGGTCTTGGTCTTAAGACCACAGGCCTGCATTGATCTTCTGGTCTTAGTCTTAGTGCTTGGTCTTGGTCTTGAGGTCTTGGTCTTGGTCTTAGTCTTAGTCTTAGTCCTTTGGTCTTGGATATTCTTTGGTCTTCGCCGCGATCTTGGTCTTGAATGTATGGTCTTGCTTTTTCGTAGTAATAATTTAAACTAAGTAATCTTGAATAAAATATATTATTTTAATACCAAAAATAAATAGAATGGAGACTATATTTTCTGCATGAAAAGTATAAAATATTCCAATTTTGTATTGGTACTGTTTCAATTATTTTATTTATTTTAAAAGCCATATTTTAAAATGTATTGGTAGAATTATTTCAATTTTCTTTGAAGAAGCATATAAAATTAAAGAAATACAAACTATATACTGTGTAGACGAAAAAAAAAAACTTTTAATTTCAATGGATGTAAAGGTTACAAGTGAAAATAAATCTAATATGTAAACATTGGTTTCTGATTAAAAAAAAGTTATTCCAGGAATCTTTTCAGTTCATATGCTTTTTATCTTTAGTTTGTCAAACATTTATACGTGCAAAGTTTGTACGATACCTAAACATTCTGCATATACGGGTCAACTCAATAGTGTGACAAAGCTCTGATATCTGTAAAACTGTTTATGATGGTGAAAAACGAATATAAAATTATAGAAAAAAAAAGGGCTGACCAAATCGATTTTCTATTAAATTTTCGAGAATCACTGCCACTTTTGAGAAAACTCCTTATTTTTAAGCTTGCTATAAAATAAAAGTTGCGACAAAAATCCATTTTAAAAAAAATCATATATATGTGATGCTGTAAATTGTTAAACTGTCATGAAGCAATGTCAACTTGAGATGGTTATTAAAAATAATTTCGGTTTTGACAATGACGTCATTATTATTCTTTTAGCATTGATTTGCCTATTCGTCAAAACCAAATATATTTACAATCCATTTGTATAAAAATTATTCCTATATGACATAATAAATTATTTTCTGTTGAATTCGTCTCTTTTACATTTATATCTTATTGTTAGATTTAAGAAGCAATCTAATGAATTTTCCACTGACATTGTGGAACCAAATAATGTTTTCTGGATTATAAGGAAATTTTGATTCACGCTGTAAGTCGCATTTAGTAGATGCAATTGATAAATAATTAAAAAAACATTAGAAATATGAATGTGTTTTCAGCTCCTATACCTTTGCTTCTACTTTCTCTGTCCTGGTTTGGAGAGATATTGTGTTGCTTTTTGTCGGATCATTATCACCGTCTATTATTTTATTTTTTTAAAAAATATTTACTAGTTGCTAATATCATTTATCAAAACATTAATATAAAATAAAAAATGATCCATTTAATTATTATTTTATAAAAAAAAAACTAAACTTATGACCATGGCGTTTTGGCAGTTCACCATACATTTTTTTATTTCTGTATAAAAATACCTTCGAAAATTCAATATAAAAATTAAATATTATAATATTTAAAAAAAAGTTGCAGAAGTGCAGAGTCTTGCAGGTCGGTCTTGGTCTTGCCGTAGTTTTGCACTCCTCGATGCTTGGGCAATTCTTGCTGCAAGGCCAGACCATTCTAAGGTAAGACCAGTGTCGCTCATTACTAGTTGTGGCCTCAGTTGAGAAACTTGTTAATTCCTACACAGTTTTTATATATGCACTTTCAATAAACTTATCTATCATCAACTGCAAGATCATAGTTTCCAATAAAATATTACTATTTTAAAAAATATGTCTCGATTATTCAAGAATTTTATTAAGTTTATATTGTTTATTATTAATAAGTAATTTATATTATCTAAATTAAATTGGATTTATGTTAAATGAGATAACATTGTTTTAGAAGAAAAAAATATTTTTTGTAAATAATTTAAATAGTATATTACACCATTGCTTTATTTATATTGTAAAAATATTCATTTATTTTAGTACATTTGGGTCCAGACAAGTATTTTTATTTGGCTAAAATCCAAGTTTTTTTTTGTGTGTTTTTCGGAATACTTCGCTGTTATATAGTCTAGGAGAAATCGGCGCATGAGTACCGACAACTATTTCACCTTAAATTTTTATACGATCCTCTTTAAATTGCCCTACTGATGATATAAATGCATGTTGCCATGAGGCAACCTGGTATATATTATTTAAACAAAGTTATTTTTATATTTTTATTAGGCTCGTCTTAAAGATCACAATAGTTTTCTGATAAGTTAAATTTTTAAAGCCTGGAATTTACAAAGTTCAAGATTCTCAAATTAGAGGTACTTTTATTATGAAAAATGTATTAAAGAAGAATAATAGCAAAATATTTATTTTTATTCCTTATACAATAGTTCAGAGATCTCCAAACCTTTCAGCCTTAAGAGCCCTTTGATTACTCAGTAAGTTCGAGGGCCAAACCATGTCATTGTTGCGGTGGTAAGAGTAGAAATAGTCACCC
>JAHBCN010006183.1:0-50556 GCA_019359885.1 Listronotus oregonensis | reverse complement strand
AAAAATACATTTTGCTGTTTACCTTCCTTGTTTTCGATATTATCCACCAAAATATGTTTGGTAAAAGAAATATACCGTTCTTTATTTTGAGGGATAACATCGACTCTTTCCTGTTCAAGAGCCAACTCTTTGACGAACAGGTGGGAATCGAAACCGGACATGTTGTGGAAGAAAATCGGGATAAAGATTTGGACTTTGTAGTTAAGGTTACATACAGAGTGAGCTGCGCCCCGAAATTGCCCTGTTAAATGGCAGTGATCCCTTACTCTTTCGTCTTCCACACTAAATGGTTTTTCGCAAATGTGACAATTGGGGGTCTCACAAAACTCATTCTCCTGTTCAAAAGTTAAAGGAGTCATTGGCACAGTATTCTTTAAAAATTGGTTATAAATCGACTTACAATCGGTTTCTAGCCAACTTATGAATATTTTATGAGCGTCTTGACCCCTAAAGCTTTTGAAAATAGAATGAGCGTCGTCAAAATCGCATTTAATATAGTAGGCAAAAGAGTAAGGGATATGTTTGTGTGTTTTCAAAGTGTACGACGTTTCAGGATCCAGCTCATTTTCCTCTGTATTTAAGGGCTCAAGGATGGTCTCAAAGTCGGCGTAGACAACAAAAGGTACTTTTAATTTCTTTTCAAATTCCGTAAATTTAAGCAAATTCTCAGGGACCTCTTCGCCATATTTATTTTTTCTTAAATCAGTCGTCGGGACTTTAGCTAAAACGTGACCGCAGTCATGTTCTTGATGCGCTTTCAACTTTTGCTCAGAATAAAAGTATGATAAGCAACCAGCACATAAATACTTTGTACCATGACCACTAGATAATTGGCTTGAGATTAGACGAGACATGCTAGTTATTAAACAATAGTGCTGATTACCAAAATCATCGCTAATGAGTAATAAGTTAACATGTTTCTCCTTTCGAGATCTAGTAAAATATAAAGGACCAACAACTTCAATAATATTCCTACCGTTTTCAAAATCTTTATCAAGCCCATAAACATTGATAGAAATATTATTCAGCTGCTCAAATTTAGAAATTTCAATAAGTTTGATTGGAAATTCTATACCTGTAAAGTCCAACTCGTCAACATATTTCTCGTAATGTGAAATACGCCCGCGTTTGCATTTCACTTCATCTTTATGCAGGTTCGCCAAGACTGACCACATAAAACATTTTTCATCTACGTTTTGGATGTTAACTATAGCTTTTTTCGCCTCAATCTCCTTTGGTAGCGGTAAATAAGACGATGCCTTAATAGGGTTGATCTTATTAACACTTATTTCTAAATGAAGGAGTTGTTCCAAGGCCCAACCTGTAAAAAGAAATAATATTGTGAACTATTTGCCTAAACAAAAATGGCTGTTAGATTTTGTTAAGTATAGCGATAAAAAAATATTTACAGAAATATATTAATACATACCACTTTCTTTTTCTGCAAACTCCATAGCCTTTTTGTCTAGAATAGCAGAAAACTGGTCGAACAACTCCTCCAAGTCCGTGTGCTCGCTCACTGCTCTAAACTTAGTGTTGAACGACTTGATCTCTTGAGTCTCTTTGGACTGCAGGAGGAAGCGTCCGAAAAGCTCCATACCGACTTTGAGATGTTGGTATCTCTGAAGATTGTCTCCCACCAACTTGATAAATTTGCTTCTAAGATGTTCTAGAAATCCTTTTATGTTGATGGGATCCTCCTTTGATGGCAATCGGTATGTAGCAATCCGGCATCTAAAAGCAGTTTTTACCAGTAATACTCCCTCCTCCTGCTCCACACAGCAGTTGGATCGATGGCGTAGGGTGCGTAAATGTCCAGCCCAACGATTGACAGGAACCTCTAGACTGCACACCCTACAATGCTGTGTGGCAGACGTTGATGGTTCTGTAAATAAAATTTAAAAAAATTAGTTCTCCTGAATAAGTTTAACACATTTTATTAAATAAAATAAACTACAATTTTAACACATTTTTGCTTTGTACTCACCATTATTGAGATCAAGTCTTGCTTTCTTAGCCATGGGACCCGTTGGTTCTTCAGCAGCAACCCTTTTAGGAGCAGGGTGCTTCTCCCTCTGATGGCGCTGAAGAGCCCCGTCCGACTTGAACACACGATGACAGGTTTCACATATGCTAATCATCGGCTGACAGTTGCCATGGCGGGTCAAGTTACTTTTGCTAGCAAAGGATTGGGAGCAGTATTGGCAAACGAACATGACCTGTAAAAACATATTTTAATTTTAAGTGTTGAATTTAGACAAATGGTAACAAGTTTTAACATCTTAAAGCTGAATAAAAAGAATTATTTCATTCGATTAATAAATAAATAAGTTATAGGTAGTTATACCAAATATTAATATAAAAAAGAATTATCTGAATCGAATGATAAATAAAAATACATGATGTAAGCAATTATGTTAAATTTAAACACGCAACACCCTATATATTAAAAACGAATTATTTCAATAAATAGTATAGTACTAACAAAGGCTTTTATATGTGAATCGTTCGCGATAAATCCCCATGCCGTCTTATCATAAATAACTTCCGTTAGCTTCGATAACTTAATTAAAATATTTCCAGTGTAATACGCGAAGTATAATAATATTACACGAAATTTTAGATGTTTTTATATTAGCGGATAATAATAATGCCTTTCTAATTTTGGTGAATTGCGTGTGTTTTCTTTTGTGATTTAATACATATGGCTTTGGATTATTTACGCAGTTTTTAAGGTAACTTAATCAAATATGCGGTTCTTTATTTATTATTATTTAAATTAGGCATTGTAGAATTTTGCTAAGTCCCGAATGAGCTCCATATTAAATATAAAGTTTTGGTATTATAATTTTTTTTTATATAATATAAATTATGTGTCACGATTTTTACTAAGCAATAAAGTTAAGCACTTTCGATTGGTAAATAGGTTTTTGATTCTTGTATATATTAAAAACATATATTATTGAAAAATAGCCATTAATAAGTTTTTGGATAATTTTTTAATATTAATATGAAATTTATGTATAGTCAATATGAAGACATTCAAAAAATAATAGTTTTAAAGATTTAATGGGTTTTTTGTTATATATTTGTAATATAAAAATTACTGGCGCTAATGAAAAATAAGAACTTGTATTTAACTATGTGTAATTATAAGGAAAAATGGTTTTTAAGCAATAAAACTAAGTACTTACGATTGGTAAATAGTTTTTTGATTCTTGTATATATTAAAAACATATATTATTGCAAAATGGCTATTATTAATAAGTTTTTGATTATTTTTTAATATTAATAGGAAATTTATGTATAGCCAATATAAAGACATTAAAAAATAATAGTTTTAAAGATTTAATGGGTGTTTATTATATTTGCGATATATATAAATTACTAGCACTAATAAAAAATAAGAACTTGTATTTAACTATATGTAATTATAAAGAAAAATGGGTTTTAAGCAATAAATAAAACTAAGTACTTACGATTGTAAAATAAAAATCACTTTTCACAAAAGAAATAATACACAAAGTATAAAAAAGTTCAAAAAAAAAATTCACAAAAAAAAATAAGAGTACCGTTAAAGACGACTGTAACTGGCAATGTGTTGGGTTTAATCGTATATTCAGCTATTTATACCCATAGGGCGGGGACAAGTGGATTAACGCTTGGAAGGAGAATGAATTCCTACGCCACCCGTGCAAAATAGTACCATTTAATATTGTGTAAATGTGGAGTATGGCGCGCTTTTTGTTATTTCCGCTGAGACGTGGGAATGCAAGGTTCTGGAATTTTCCTTGTGAAATAATATTTTAATTGCTAACAGGATGTTGTTTCCGTTTCGCCGTGATTTTTGCTTATCTGCTTGTTATTTCTGCTGTAAATAATACACGTTTGGACTTGTTAAATATTTTTTTCTAGCGAATGTAACCTTATTTAATAATTTTATTTTTAATAGCTGCTATGGTTAGCCATAGGCGTACTAAATAAATTTATTAAGTGTTCTTTTTAATAATAATAATAATAATACTATTAATATTCTATATAAAACATTTTGGAAGTTTAGAATTTAACTGCTAAGATTCTTCACCCCACGTCTAAGCCCCAGGCCTGGTGCTTAAGCCTGGGGCCTTACATGTTAGGCTCGACATTTTGTGTTTGACAGGTGACAGCTGACATTTGACAGTCGCCAGACCGTAAGACCCTAAGATAGATCTCATCCACGTAAGCAGGTTCTAAGTCACGTGGTTGGCGAAATATGACAGGTGACTGATGTAATTTGACAGCTGACGGGCGCCATTTTTTAGCGTAAGCT
The DNA here is from genome assembly GCA_019359885.1 of Listronotus oregonensis. Classification (NCBI taxonomy): domain Eukaryota; kingdom Metazoa; phylum Arthropoda; class Insecta; order Coleoptera; family Curculionidae; genus Listronotus; species Listronotus oregonensis. The sequence goes on along the minus strand of JAHBCN010006183.1, from coordinate 46,247 downwards.
AACTTTCCTGCTTCACGTGGTTTTTGATACATGACAGGTGACAGGTGAAATTTGACAGCTGACAGGTGTCATTATTTTAGCGCATGCGCAGGACTCTAAAATAAGCCTAGCCCACGTTTCCTAATTAGCGTATGACGTCAAGATTACGAGATAATAAGCTGATCCGGATCTGGATGTCCGTGAACGAATCATCTAACACTACTAATACTTTCATAAACTGTATGAAAATAATTAAACTTATGTTTATTTAAAAATATCTAATCATGTTTGATCAAAGTTACTTAGGATAATGTAGGTTAAATAAAAGATGTTTTCTGGACTTCCATGGTCCACGTCTCATTTGGTGGTTTAGTTTCTCCCATTACACAAGTCGACATGATTTTTGTAACATCCGTAAGAATGCTTATTTTGCGTTTTATTTAGGAAGTTATTAAAACACTTTTTGCCAAAAACGGCCTAGCACATCCTATTTGCAAGTACCTGCTTCTCGTTTATATAATGCGATCTTTGCAATTATTTTTACCTGCCTTAGGACCGGAAAGTACAACAAGATCGCAGAGGAGTTATTATTACAATATTGTACCAACCTTTAGGAGTTTTATTGTTTTTCGCAGTTTAGTTGGTTTTTGTCTTGTTTACAGTCTTAAGTTCTTTAAAAAAAGCGTTAGTCTCCAGCCGATAAGATTTGTTATATATGTGGATGATTTATTATTAAGTCACAAGCTAAATCTATATTTAAGTTTTTTTTTAATTTTAAGTGCCGAATTGGAGATCAAGATAAAAGTTAGGCTTCTCATGTTTGTTTTGTGAGTTGTCACCTAAAGTTAGTGCAGTGGATGTATCACAAGAAAAATTCTATGCCGTTTGCTGTTCCTATAGTGTGAAGAGAACCTACCGACCATGTAAGTGATTGCTGCTTTGGCAGTACTAAAACAGAAAGGATTTTAAAAAAGCATGGAGACAAAATAGAGTATCCAAATTTGCCTTCTGCCCTAAGGCCAGTTTCTCATTGCCAGGAACTACCGCTACCCATAGCGCCTTTAAATCTGGACATTGTGTTTTTTCAGTGATTTTAATTCTTAATCAGAATCTGATCCACAACTTTCTAAGAACACCAGTTGTGACCCAAAATTTTTACCAACTACCCGTGAACCTCACTTAATAACTCAAAATGAATTAAATGACTTGGTACGTGACCTAGGATTGTCAAAACAAAAATCGGAACTTGTTGGTTCCAGACTTCAACAGTAAAACTTGTTGATAAAAAAGCAAGTGTTTCACTTTAATGAAAACGGAATGTAACAATATCAAGTTTTTTAAAATGGAAGGGTCGCTATGTGTCTGTTATAATATTGATGATTTAATGAATGAGCTTAATATCAAACATGATCCTAGCGAGTGGCCTTTAGTCATAAATTCGTCGAAATACAGCCTAAAAGCAGTCCTGCTTCATAATGGAAACAACAAACCATCAACCGTTAGCTCATTCAGTGACAATGAAAGAAACCTGTGATAACTTAGCAACCATATTAAATTTTGGAAACCTATACAGTATCAATAAGATATCTGTGGAGATTTAAAAGTCATAGGTATCTTGCTTGGACTTTAAGGGGGTTTTACAAAGTATTGGTGTTTTTGTGCCTGTGGGACAGTAGGACAACAAAAGAATAGTACAGTAAAAAGAATTGGCCTCATAGAACTTCTTTTGAACCCGGTGCTTCAAACATCAAAGATGCCCCCTTTGTCAACCCAAAAAGGTGCTGCTGCCGCCCCTCCATATTAAGCTTGGACTAATGAAAAACTTTGTCAAAGCCATTGACAAAGAAGGTGGTGGTTTCCAGTACCTAAGAGAAATATTTCCTCAACTAAGTAATGTAAAATTAAAATAAGGCATATTTATTGGACCTCAGATAAGAAAGCTCCGTTTTTAAGAACAATTAAATGAAAAGGAATTGACAGCTTGGACGTGTTTTGTACTAGTGAAAGGATTACTGAGCAAAAAGAAAGGTAAAGACTATAAAAGCCCCATAGATGAACTGTTGAAAACCTATGAATTACTATGGTGTCGCATGTCTTTAAAAATACATTTTTTGCACGTCCATTTTAATTTTTTCCCGGAAAATTTGGATGCAGTAAACGACGAACAAGAAGAGAGGTTTCACCAAGACATCAAGAGAATAGAAACAAGATACCAGGGACGTTGGAACCCATCTATGTTGGGCGACTACTGTTTTTAAAAAGGAATAATCTAGAACACAAAAGGAAAAAGTGTACGTTTTTGTCGCTGTATCATATCTCGTGCAATATATTTTTTATTCACATAACAACCAATCCTCAGTAATGTTTTTGCATAGATTACACATGTTTTATATGTTTATATTAAATAAATATTATATTGGATTGTAAAAATATGACGTTTCCTCTTTTTTCTCTCTATAACAAAAAAACTGTACGTCTTACAGTAATTAGCTTATTATTTTCGGATTTAGGACTCTAAAATACTTTAAACAAACCTATTTTCATCATTGTTTCTTTTCAAAAATTTAAATTTGTTGACTTGTGTTATTTGTGCATCTCTGGTGTTTTTTATTCCGTACTTTAATTGGTCTTTTAGATTTGCATATCATTTAATAAATGCAGTTCTTCTGATCCTTAAGGCTTTTCTGGTTTAGTCTTTAATAGGTAGCTTATTAAGGATTTAATATATCCAAATACTGTGTCAATGTTGTTGTTATTTTCGATTCTTTCCGTTTTTTAGTATTGTCCTTAACAATGAACAAAAGTTTGTCATTCTTTATGTCTTATTAGATTGGTTCAATTCTTACGCTTAGTCAACACTCGTTCCATTAGTTTTGCGGGATATCCATTTAGTCAAATAAATGAAGGGACAAAGCTGTAAATAAATCTGTACAGTTTTCCCTTGTGGCGCAATTCTTAGGTCTTCGGGTATGCTTTCGAGCGAAAAAAAGTTTATCAACATTTGCAGGTGGGAAAGGGCTGAAAATGGTCCCTCAATGCCCGAGAAATGGGTTTCCCGCTAACATCTGCTAAACAAAAATTGGAGAATTTTTGTATGGACAAAAAATGAAGATTGCCTTGTAATGTACAAAAATGGTTCCTAGATTTTTAAATTAATAGTTTTCGTGATAACGGGACCCAAAAGTCCCCTCATTTAAGCTGCCGCTTTACCACCAGAATGCCGCTATCTTTTTGGATTCACTTATAAGCGGGCGGACGACTTCCATTACTCGGGCAATAATGTACATTTTTTAATCATTCAAAGTTCATCGAAATGGGAAAACTCGTACCTATCATTGCATATGAGTTTGGGTCCTTTCTGATTTTTCTAGAATATTGAAAAAAGTGGTCAAATTTTTTTTCACAATATTTTGAGAGTATTTCATTAATTTATTGATTCTTTTTTATAATAAGACCTTAGCAAGTGTTCAATGATCTCAGAAAATTTCCTTTACAATCTTTCTTGCGTTTTGATAAAAAAATTGTTTTGCTCATCTGCATTTTTTAGTAAGAAACTACTACTACCACATCTATCCAGTGTGGAATGTTATGAATTTTTCGACGGGCGTTTTTACGAAAAAAATTGGTGTTGCGAAAAAAATGGTAAGGACCATTTTGGTAGATTTTGAGGTGATCTTCATTTTTTGCCCTAACAAAAATTTTCTAAATCGCATATTTTGGCAGATATTCGCGGGAAACTCATTTTTGGGACTTTGGGGGATCCATTTTCAGCGGGTTTCCACGTCGGAATCGTGATAAACCTTTTCTTGCTCGAAAGCATCCGCGAAGACCTAAGAATTGCGCTACAAATGAAAACTATACAGATTTATTTACAGGTTTGGGTACTTTCAGGTCATCTGTTACTGGACTAATTTGTTGAGAGATCCTTTTAGTGTTGTCAATTTCTTGCGGAATTGATTTTTGTAGTCATGTTAGTTATTGAGTATTCACCTAAGGACAGCTGGAGACACAAGCCACTCAAAATATTTTATTTTAAAACAAATGGAAGTCCAAAGAAAAACTTTTATGCACATTTTTAAATATTTTTGGATATGAAAAATACTCTGAAATTTGTATTTAGTTTCTTATTACTTTATCTTTATAATTCAAAAACGGTGATAGGCACAAACAGGATGATAATACTTTTGCTTTTTTTATAAAAACTGTAACTGGTTAAAAAAACAACGAATGTTTAAAACCCTTAGTTGAGCTTCTTGTGTGCAAATCAAACAAAATAGGTTTTATTGTGCATGGTATAAGTGGGATCATTTTTAAAATGAAAATTCGGTGCCCTTTGAAAAGAAAAAAAAACATAAAAAGTAGCAAAAAGATTTAATTTTTATTGTCGGTCGGCTTTGCTTTTTATATGGTCCATTATTACAGACACCTGCGGGAAGCGGCACATTATAAAAAGCAAAGGCGCCGCCAAATCTTTTTTGCAACTTTTTATGTTTTTTTTTCCTTTTCAAACGGCACCGAATTTTCATTTTAAAAGTGATCCAAATGTTTATTTGAAAATGATGAGGGAGCTAAACTACCCATTTCTGGTTTGTTTTACGAAAATTATCGATGCAGTTGCCGACTTTAGCAGTTTGTAGATACAAAAAAAACTTAACAGTTTACTCGTAAAAGGATTTAATAAAAATTATAATCAATAAATTTGAAAGTAAGAAAACGTGTAAACATTGCGTATTTGTTAAATCGTGTTTTTACGATAAATAGGACTAGCTATAGTTCTATAATCAGATATAACTCATTTTTTTATCTTTGTAGCATTCTACAAAGGCTTGTATGAAGCCCAGGTACCGTGGGTGCGTTTTTTGATGTTTAACCCATTTTATCTCCCAGTTCCTTTAACGAAGTCAAGTCAACTTCTAAGACCCTTCACCTTACATCAAGCATATCCATAATCTTCTAATCCTACCCTTAACATCTGGTTAATGTCATCCAGACGGGACCTACTATAAACAAAACTTTTATTGTGGCTTTTTCTCCAAACTATCAACCCAACAAAATAAAAAGTTCCAACCGCTAGTTAATAATACATGAAATAAAAAGATCGAATAATCCAATTACTTAGTATAATTTAATTACACATACAAAACCCAAAATTGGTAATTATTTTCCCTATAAGTCTAATAAAAATTAAAAATGGCTGGTTGTCAAAACAAGATAAATTTCTTTTCCGGAAGTTAAGCAGTGTTTACACCAAAGTCTTCCACTAAGTTTTCCACAAGTTGCGGCAATTTGTTGCTTTTTCTACAAAAAACAACAACTTTTCTTGGCTTCCACTTGTTGAGAGACAAATCTTCCATTAAATTTTGATTTCTCGCGAAGTGTCGGTAAAAATCAAAGAAAGTGGTCAACTAATAGTGAAAGATTTGTTGCCAACAAATCTTTCATCACGCCAATTCTATGGCAAGTTTTCCACTGGTTTCTCTAAATGTGAAAAGCAACTTTTACTTTTCTACAAAGTCTTTTGTCAACTTTGGTGTAAACTACCCACTAAGCAAAAAATCATCCTTATTACGTTACATTTATGTTTTCTTTTTAATCATCTTTTTTAATCATCTTGAAACAATAACAGCGCCTTGAATCAAAAGGGTTTTGTTATATTTCCTTCAACCTAACAATCGAGAAGTTAAAAATACAAGTTTTTTTTCGAAACCCACGGCCCCCCTTTCGTATTTTGCATTGGTTGTCTAACAATCTTCTGAACAACTTTATAACTTTGTAAAAAGGTTTTTCAAGAATTTAAAAAGGGCGGGTTTTTTTAAGTTGATTATAAACAAAAACCCGTGTTTTGAAAATTTCGTTATTTTGATAAATTAAAAGATCTTTTTGGGTCCCCAAATTTTGATGTATGGAAAAACAGAATGTTTAATTAAGTTATTGTTAAATTATTTTGTTAACCATTTAATTTCAGCAACATAAATGGGACAGCTTTTAAAAAAAAAATTATAGTATAATGAAGATGGCTTTGAAAGCCACTAAACGTGTTGGCGACCTTTCCCCCTAGGGGACATGATACAAGTATTGTAAAAGATGATATTAAAGTAATCGATCAGGTTTGATTATTAATAAAGGATTTTTCACGTTTTTTGCTCTATACTAATTTTTGTTAAACTTTAGAGGGGCGAAAACCCAAATAAAATACAAAAGACTAAAAAGTGAAACGTTTAAATTTCAATAAAAGGTCCAAATTTAGGTATTAAAATTGCCACATAATTTATAAATATTTATTAAAATCAACCATGTACATGATTTTTAATATCCATATTCTGTTCTATTTTTTCCTTTAGTTGTACCTGAAAACTTGTAAACTTTTGGGCCCAAAACTTTTGGGGTAACAATAATTGTTCAAATTAAAGATAATTTTATATTACTAGTTTGGCAAAAAAGCTGTATTTGCAGATAGTGTCATAGCTATTTTATTTTTCCTAATAAAAAATTTTAATATTTAGTTGGTTTAAAAAAAAGCCTACATTTTTAATTAGTTTATTTGAAAACAATTTATTTTGGGGTTTATCTAAAATTTGTTTCATAGTTAATTTTTTTATAATTTTATTATTATTTTTATTAGTTTGTTAGCATTCAATATCATTAATTTTTTTATCTTTGGACAGTCCACGAAGGTTGAGGCCTATTGTTATAATAGGCCAAACCATGTCAACCAATAAATGACCGTTTTCGATCATTAAAATATTATTATTATTTTGAAATAGTTTCTGAAAAAAATGATAGATTACACGATTAAAACCAACTAAAGGTCCCCAAGCCCGTACTTCCCCTTTTGAAACCGTTTGGGCCTGACCCGCAAACACTACTTTCGGTCTTAAAAAGTAAATTACTATTAGGTAGGGTATAAAAAAAACCAAATCCAATTTCCCAACTTTTTTTTAATTTAGGGGATGGGAAGTTTTCTTAAAACGAAATCCGGACCTATTTCCACAATATTCGGGACGAATGGTATCTTTACCTCAAGAAAACGACTAACGGATTTTCGTTAAATCTTGACCTTCAAAATCGGAATTTTTGGTCATCTTTATACCCCCAAAATAAAAACGGGGGAATAGTGAAAAATAGTGTAAAATATTTACTTTCTAAACCATATTTTTTTTTAATATTATGAAGAAAAATTTAAATTTACAACACAAAATTGAAATAAAAAACACTTGTTCTTAAAAATAATATAAAATAAATATAGTGAGGTTTGAACAAGGAAATCTTTCTTTTAAACCTGGCGTCTTGTTCAAAATCAAACAACTTTTGCTAGGCTTTTCAAACGAGGTCGATAGGTTAACTTTGTTTAATTTCACGTGTTATGTAGTAAACGTAGGGTTCTGCAATAAACAAAAGCCATTATTTTAAAAAGTCCACTAATAACTTTTGTTTTAAAAAAATTATAACTTTTAACGAAAGAATGTTTTTACAAAATTCATATAAAGATCATTTCCTACATTTTTTAACATTTTAACGTTAATATAAAAGTTTCAAAAATTAATTAATAAGATGGTGTTCTACCATTCCCAAAAAATCACAAGGGGGGAGTACAGAAACGAAAAAAATCAAGTAAAAATTTAAAAAAAAAACAGACATGATAAAATAACGTTTAAATTAAACACACAGTTATTTTTAAAACGTTATAAAACGGCAAAAATGTTCAATATTCAATGAACAGTTTTTTTTTTATTTATTTAATTTCAAATTCTTTAAACCCGCGCGCCACCTTTTTGGCTTCTTTCGGGGAGCTTCTGACCAACAGGTGGCGCTGTATTTTAAAATTTAAAGGGTTTCCCTTTTTAGAAGGCGAAATAAGGCCTCTATAGAAAAAGAATTAAAAATTTCCCTGTTTCAACCCTTTTCTTTGGGGCTTTTTTCATTTTAGTTTTTTTAATTTTCTTTCCCAGAATATCCCAAGTAAAATTTTGCATTTGTAATGAATTTGGGAAAAATGTAAATTTGTGATTGTGTATGTATAAAGGTTGATTTAAACAGACATTACGTTCCAGGAGGCTGTCGGGTGCGATAATAAAACCCAATTTAATTTGGGGTTTTTCAGTACCCGTTTGTAATTTGATGTAATAAATTATTCATAAAATAAACTATTTTTGAAGGGAACATTAGCCCTTCTGTCCTTGAGGAAAAGGCGTGAAATTTCCCGGCTTTATGGAGACAGATGTTCTTTTTCTTAGTGGGGGAGCCATAAAAAGGGAATACATTAAATTAAACCTTTTTTTACCACATGCGACGATATAGATGTGATAAAAGGGATTAATTTTAAATTTTAATTTTTATTATGGTTACTTACGCCTGGTTTAAGCAAATACACTTTTTTCAAATTACTTTTGTATTTTTCCCAAGGTCTCATTAATACCATAGAAAGGTAGGCTAAACGTGTTTAGGAAAAGTCCTTTTAAATAAATTGCACACATTTTGTAAAATATTACAAAACTTACAGCTAACTTTATTAAAATAGGTAACTATTTTTTAAGGAAAATACAAACAGAAATTTTGTGTTGCCTTATTAGGGTATTTATATATTTTTTAAATATGTAATGTATATGTTGATTAATTTTAAAATGTTATTGCACCCTTTTTTTGACACTAGTATTATTAAAAAAAAAAAAAAACTTTTGTTTTACTTATTGTGAAGATGTAGATGACGATTATTTCACTGTAATGCACGGTTTTGTTTTGTGACGCATATTTATATATATAAAAATTTAGGTATAATACTTTCGGTAAAATTTTTTTTATTAGAAAAACTGTCACTTTAAAAATATATTGTTACAGACTTTAGTTAGTGTTTAGTTATGAAATATAAAAGGTTAAAATTTTTTATTTGGTTAATAATTTTTTAAATAGGTTCCCTTTAGTTTTCCCTTGACGATCATTGCGGATTACCCGAGGGCGCTCGAGACATCCACATTTTTCCACCCCGTAAAGAATCCTTCCAGCATAGATTTTCCCAGATTTTCATTTTTTTCCCATTTTACTAAAAAAAGCGGGGGAAAAACCCCGCACAGCGGGTATTTTGCATTTAAAGAGATAAGAAGTGAAGTATTAAAGGTTAACGTTGTCACAATAACGTTATTTGAATTTTTAAATAGAAACGTTTGTAAACCCTGATTTGCAAAAAAAAGGTTAACCAGGATAGTTTTTTCGGGGTAAGGAACAATATGAAATATAAGGTTAAAAGTGGTATTCACTCAAAAAATTGATTGTGTTCAATTTGGTTGACCCAAACATTTCCCGAAATTAAAATAAAACACTGCAGTAAAAAAAGACACCCTAAACCCTAATGAATCTACTGCATCAAGTTCGAAAGGAACGAAAGGGAAAGAATGAAAGAAATTTTTCAAGGGAATATTTTATTCATAAAAATTAATATTATCAAAAAAAAAATATATTTTATACATATTTTTAACTAAAATATTTCTTTAGTTATTTTATAAACTTTTGGGGCAGATTTTTAAAAAAAAGGACTATTTCTGTTTTTTTTGCAAAAAAGAAAAGTTTTAAATTTTTTTTAGTATGGTGACTATGAGGATATGAGATATAGAATTTAAAAAAACCAGAAAATTTTAAATTGATATTCATTAAGACATTTTTCAACTGAATATCCTAATTTTATTTTTAGTTTTGGCAACGATGTAAATGCCAGCATTTGGTTATTAATGCTCATAAAGAAATTTTGTGTTTTGGGAAAATAAACAATTTAAAGGGTTTCCTTCCCTTTTTAAATTTGACAATTAACTGAGCAAAAACGATTCAAATAATTTAAAGATTTTTAAATCTACTATTCCAAAATACTATATCAAAAATAAAGTTTAAAAAAAAGGTTTTAAGTAAAAAGTAAAATAAAAAGGTGAAACACTGTCATTTATAGAATATACTTTAAAAATCAATAGTATTTGATTGCAAAAAAAATTAAAGGGTTTATACACAAAAGGTGCGGGTAGCTGTATCTCGAGAACAGTAGATTCTTTTAAAATGGAAAATCTGTAAGCACCAAGTTTGGTCCATGTACACAATATTTTTACTTTCTTCCCAAAATGTCTTATTTAAAATGTATCTATAACCCTCCCAAAGTACACTCGGTTTTTTTAATAAATTTTTTTTTCCCTGAATCCGACACTTTTCAGTATAATCCACTTTTAAGGAGTTTTCGCAAAAGTTTCAGGCCCAAAAAAATTCAGTAACTTCTTTTAATTTTTGTAAAATTTGTTTAGTGTGGATACCCCATTCCACTTTAAAAAACTTCCTTCATAAACGTCTTACGATAGAGAAACCCTTTCAGATCTTAAGTCAATAAATTTCTGTTACAATTTTTGTCTGGGGAAAAATAGTTGAGTTGATGAAAATTTTTGCATTTTTTTTTGGGTCCCCTTTTTAATTTTTTTTATAGTCATCTCCAATACCGTATACTTGGGAGCTCTGCCCATTCCATTTTTTAAAGAGTTTAAATCAGTTTATTCCGTGCTTCCTCATCGCAAACCTATTATATTAGCAACTACCTCTAGCCTGCAAAGAACTTTCTCCCTTTGAAAGTAATTTAAATTTAAAACAATTACAGTTATTATTAACCATTTTGTTATCTGAAACTATTCAAATAGCTTCTTGGAATATTTTTTTCTTATTTTCTATGAAACATTGTGTGAATAGTATATTATTCAAATCCAATTTAATAAATATGTAGGTGATGATTATATTTATAATTACATTTAACAACAACCCACACGCCGTTAATGTCCTCCGATATCATAAAAAAAAATAAAAATCCATTGACATGACCCCAGCAAAAAAAGAATATAGTCGACCAAATAAACTTACATAATTCCCAAACCCACCTTATTATAAAGTGCTGTTGACCACACTCATGAAAATCGGCATTAAAGGGGTGGCATTGTCAAATCCAAACAGCATTCCCAATAGACTGAATTAAGTTAAAGAAAAAAATTTGATAGAACCATAAAATATATTGTTTTTTACTTAAGGAATATAAAACATTAAAAGACCAGACCTATTTTTTAAAAAAGAAAGCATCAAAAGTGCTTAAACCGAAATGATAAATTGGTGTTCACTTTTGGGAAAACAACTTTTTCAAAAAATTTTGAAGCATTCTTTTAAATTCCTTGCCATATTTCATCGGGTCGAACTATAGGTACTATCCTTATTAAGGGAGATCTTATCTTACAATGTATCTGCGCAAACTCAAATACCCAAAATAAGGTTTAGGGGTTAAATTAGTGCTCTTTCATTTATATAGCCAGTAGTAATGCAATATTTCTATGATAACAATTCTCCATGATAGTATTTAACAAAACAGTGATTATATTTCAATGCAAACCAATATTTTAACTCCCCTTACATACTGACTAAACAAACTAAAATTTTTGTTTGCAAACCAAACAAAGTAAATGCCCACATAAAATACAATAATTGTGTGGTAAATGCTTTATTAACTAAAATTTAACCTCAGTAACTCGTGTTATAATATACAGTGTGTCCCAAATTGGTGGGGAATGTATGGGGATCTTGGAAACCACGATAGATAGAAAATCGGTTAAATGGGAAATTTTTGGACAAATGTTAGAAATTTTTAATCCTTACTACATGGTCCTATCTATTTAGGTTTTTGAGAAATTTTGAAAAAGTAAAATACCGAAAATCGGCCATATTTTTTTTTATAAGTGAAAATTTTTCAAATCTGTAAAAACTTTTTAAGAATTTTTTTTAGAATATGCCCAAAAAAAATAATTTTTTTTTTTACGTTTCGGCTTTTTAAAATTTATATCAAACTTTTTTTTTTCATATGGACGCCATTTTGGGATTTTTTACGCAGCCAAATGGGGGCATTCTGATTTCAACAATGAACCCTGTTTTTTAAAGGGATTTTAGTAACCTCATTTTTTTAAAAAAACAAATATTTTCCTCAGTTGGCCTTGATTCCGGCAACGCATCTTTTTTGTAAACAATAAAATATTAGAATTTGGCAAAATAGTTAAGCTGAAGAGATATTTTAAAAAGGGAAAAATTTAGCTATAAGTTAATACCGTGTTACAACAAAGGGATGTTTATATGAAAAGAAAGTTGATTAATCATCAAATTTTTATTTTTCCCTTAGGGGCTATAATTAATTTTGTCGCAGCCAAATAGTACTTTATTCTTATTTCAACAACATAACATGTTATAGTTTTAGGAGTTAAACCTCATCCACTTCAAAAAAAAATATTTTCTCTAATTTTGATTCCAGAATTCATCTAGCGTCATTATCAAGTTAGCTCGGGAAGTTATTAAAATTTTTAACTTTAAAATGATTAATTATTTAAAGAAACTTGGATATTTTGCAACGTTATTTCCAAACAAAGAAATTTAATAAAGCTGCGCAAACGTATTTTGACAATTTCCCAAAAAACATTTTAAAACATACTTTCAAAATTGTTGTAATTTGCTTATATTCGGAAGTTTTAAAAACCACACCCAAGAAGTACGCGAAGAAAATTTGACAACGAGATGTTACAGTTAACTAATAAAAAAATCCAACATTTCCAGCCAAGGGTGTTGGGTAAAAGAATCCACTCACCAAGTTAAACATTCCCGGGTAGTTAGGACAAAACAAATATCGTTAATAGGGTTTAAAATATAGGGCAACATTTTGAATTTTTGGCTTATTTTACATCTTCATTTTAGTAGGAAATTTGTTAAAAACTTTTCATTTTTCCCTTTTTTTTCACTTGTTTCAATTCAACTTGTTAGGGTAGTTTTGTTGTAACACGGGATTAACGCGATAGCCATTTCGCGAACCCATTTCTGTAAAATATCTGTTTAGTCATATTTTGCCAATACTAATATTTTTTTGTTTAAAAAAATATTTCATGGAATCAAGGGCCCAAATGAGAGTAATTTTGCTTTTTAAAATAAATAGGTTATAAACTCTTAAGTTGAAATATGTTTTACATTGTTGAATCAGAATAAAAAGTACTATTTGGCTGGTAAAATCCAATATATCCATATGAAAAAAAGTTGATGATGATTCTAAAAGTGAAACGTAGAAAATAAAAATTGACTACTTGGTCATATTCAAAAAGTTGCCTTAAAGTTTTTTACAGATTTGGAAAATTTTCACTTATAAAAAAAATATGGCCGATTTTCAATGTTCAGGTTTTTTCAAAAATTTTTCCAAAACCTGAATAGATGGCTTTGTAGTAAAGGCATTACTTACTAACATAATTGTCCAAAACTTCCCATTTAACCGATTTATTACTGGTTTCAAGATCCCTACATTCCCACCAATTTGGGACAATTGTATTATATTAATAAAAATTCTTTTATATATTTTGATATGTATTATTTTAAAGAAATTTGGAACTCAAGGATGTAAACAATATTATATTTTGTCATATTAATTTGTTCGTTGGACCTCAGATACGGACATATTTTTAAGACTAAAATTTTGAATCAATACTTTCGGCAAAAGAAAACAGGGCGTGAAGTGATTTGAAAAGTGTAAGTAGCAACTTTCAATGTAACAAAATCAAAGAACTCAATAGGTTTTGTTTAAAAGAAGAAAAAGAAGAAGAAGAAGAAGAGAAGATCAATGTTACTTGGCTGCTTTTTTTTTAATTTCTGTTTGTATCCTACCCTAAAAATTTACCATATTTTCACAAACACGGCAAAATTTGCCCAAATTCTACTGAAAATGGTAAGATCCAAAACTAAAGGCAGCCCTGTTGAATTTAAACAAAAGGGTTTCTTTAAATACTTTGAAAAAAAAAAACGTATTTCTTTGATTGTCTTATATTTGTCTCGATACAAAATAAAGTATATTTTGTAGAAACAATAATTGCGTTTTGTTTTCGATCTTTAAAACAAAATTAAATCATATGTCTCAAAGAATGATAAAATGCAGAAAAGTGTTATTTACTGGAAATAGTATTGTTAAAACTACTTTTATAAAATCTCACTAAGAAGGGTTAATATAGTTCTTACAATTTGACATAGGAATTTAAAGGATTACTTCTAATTCGCTCACCGAAAGCCACAAAATTTTTTCTAAAAATAATCCCCCTGTCTTTATACACTTTTTTGTAAAAAAAAAACTATTATTAATTATGCCTTAGATTTATTAAAGTTTTATTTTTTTTCAAAAAATAATGACAGGTACGAAAACAAATATATAATTTTTTTGCACTGCTCATAATTTATTAATCTCTTTAAGTATTTGCTACAGTTAATACATACATAGATAAAGCTGCATGTGGCTGATCTGGAGTAGTAATAATTTCGGCACATAAATTAGCATACACGTTATTAAACTATTACTAACTAAGATTTTTTTTATGTAAAAAATTTAGTATGAGGCCCGGTTGAAAATAATGTGCAACCACTTCAAATAATTATTCTACAGTTTTGAAAAAGCCCAAAAAGTGGGGAAAAAACTATTCGAGAACCCATGGTTTTAAATGTTTCCAAAAAACATTGGGAATATTAACATATGCTTTTTATTTTTTAAGAAAAAAATATAAAGGATTATGGGGGCTTTAAACCCAACTTTTTAAACCTAAGAAAGAAGAAAGGTCAAATTCAATTTTTTTCAAATTTGGGCTTTTTTTTTTAAATGGAAAACTTTAATATTTTTGATATTAAAAGAACTTCACTTCTGATTAAAAAAAATATATAGTTAAATTTCTTTTTAACAGAAAAATTAAAGTAAAAAGTGTTAAAACAATATTTATCCGATTTTTTTAAAATTTTACAGAATTATTAGTTCCCTGTAACAGAAAAACATATAAAAAATAAGTGCCCAATGACCCCATTTTTTTTGATAACCAAGTATTCCCCAATGGTTCAACATTAAAATGAAATTTTGGGGTTTGCTGTTCAATTTTTTGGTTTTTTAAAGGAAATTTCATTGAACCCGTTTCCCAAGTTAGTTTTCTTCGGCAAAAAGATTTTAGAAACCCGGAAAGCAACCAATGGGGGGATCGATATTTGGCCATAATCTGCCATGGGCTTTTCCCAACAATCGTCGTTTAAGGTTCAAAATCTCAAGGGCCCAAAAATTTGTGGGGCTCGTCCGGTGGGACTACTGAGGTATTCTGACTGATAGCTCTAAAAGGGGTTTTATTTCATTTTCAAGAAACTCAAAATTTTGTTTTCAGGTAAAATAATAAATCTTTTAATAGATTTTTTTAATTTCAATAATAGCATAGGGTCAATATAACGAATGAGCTTGGGACAGCTTTTAGATTCAAAAAAATAGCTGAAAAACATTTAGGGTCCTAAAAATTCATAGGGGGGTAACCGAACCCCAAATAAAAAACATATTTTTTCTCAAAGTAGCTAGTATTATTAATTTTGATTCCATAAAAAAAACCAATCAAAATCAGTGGAAAATTTTTTTCATATTGCCAATAATAAGGGGGGGGAAGAAGTAAAAATTTTTTCTTCAAATAGCTTTTATTTCAAAAACTTTAGTCGGAAAAAAATGGTTCAACTGATACCGTTTGATTAAGTTTAAGCTCTTTTAATACGTCTTTTGGTGAATTGTATTCACTAAGTAGAAAGCATTGAAAAAAACTTTAGAAAGTAATTTTTATTTTATGATTTTTTTTTTGTTTGGTAAAAAAAAAGGGACCTACATTTTGGGAAATTTAGTTTTGATATCCGCATCTTTTAGATTTAGGTACCTGGTTTTTTTTAAAAAATAAATAATATTAATGATAAACAGTTTATAACTGTAAGAATAAACGAGAATTAAATACTGAAACTCTTTAAGTTTTATAAAATTTATTAGAACATAATAAACAATCGAAAACATAAAACGGCAGTTGGGGGGTGAACCGTTTGACAGGTACGTAAGAAAACAAAAAGATTTTGGAAACGATGAACCCCTTTTTGGTTTTAAAGTGCAGTTCTAACCAAATTTTAAGAAGAGCTATAAAATGAACCCAAAAATATCTTTTTGCTAGAAAATTATATATATAAAATATATATATTTTATTATTATTATATATATATAATATGATATATATATATATATATATATATATATATATATATATATATATATATATATATATATAATATTATAATATATAATATAAATATTACATATATATTAAATTAATATATAATATATATATATATAATATTATATATATATATATATTATATATATAATATATATATATATATATATATATATATATATATATATATAAATAAGGAGGAGGGAATCTAATAGAAAAAACAACAAAGGTTAAATCAGTTTAGAATAAAAACATTTTTTATGAATTTTCAAAAACATTATCCTGTTTCATATTGTAAATTCAGCTGGTGATGACAACTTCTAATAATGAAATTGGGTTACCCAAAGGGGTAAAAAAATTAAACCCTTTTAAAACCCCTTAGGGTTTAAATTTAATTGCCCCCCTCCTGGACCATCCCCAAGAAATTTATTACCTTTAAATATATTATAATATATTTATATATTAATATATATATAAAAAAATATATATATATATATATATATATATATATATATCAAACCAGAGAGGGGGATGGTTTTTGAAATTAAAAAAGTGGGGGCCTGGTTGAATGAAACCCTTTCTTTTTTGTGGAGTTTCAGAGTATTATTTTCTCCCTTCCCCAGGACTTTTTAAAAATAAAGTTTTACAAGAAATTTTTCCTAAAACCTTAAGATTAAAACCCCAAGGGGGGGTAAGTGGAAACAAGCAATATCCATACGGATAATCAAGTTATTTTTTATATAGGGTTAAAAAACTACATCTTAGGAATTCACTTAAAATTGAAGAACGTTTGGGAAGGCAAAGCGTTAAAAGTTCTGAAAGAAGGACAAAATTGTTAACTATTTTGAATGGATCATGACATGACGGGAAAACTTAAATTAAAGGATGAGACTAATGACAGGGAAAGAAAGAATATCTGTTTATTTACAGCAGATCTATATAGTAATCTAGGAACAACTGTTCCAGACAGTGCCTATTTGGGTAAATTTTTTTATACCTTTTTATATTTTTAAGAAATTTAAAGAATAAAAGTATGCAAAGACATGGAAAACGGTGAAACCCCCGCATCTGTCTTTTTTCTTTTTAGGGGTTGTTTTTTTTTTTTTTTTTATCAAAACTTTTTTTGTGGGAAAAACCCAAAGAAAATGACTTCAAAAGGGGAAAAGGAAAAACCGTCTCCAAACGTCAAGGAAAAAAAATTTTATTGAGATTCTAGAAAGATTATTCGTCAGCGGCAGTCTTAAGCTCCTTTTTATTTTTCCCTGTTCAAAACCCGTAATAAAAAAAAACCAAAACCAAAAGACCCGTGTCACTACAATGCTGGATTCTAGCTTATATGGACCATTTCTAGGCATAGTCTTTTATGATATGAATTGACATTTTTTTTAATCCTCCCGCATGATCCCCGTCAATTTGGTATAATTAAGACATGCCCCGCTAAGGCACATAATGAAATTCTCGCCTACAATCCTTTTGTGGAAGTGATGCGGCCTTTAAATTTCTAGATGGCTATCCCATTGATATACAATTTCATAAGGGATTTTATATACAATGCGAACCTTTCATCATCTTTCAGGGGAGATTTAGTTTAGGGAAAAAATTTTAGAAAAAAGGTTTGGGGTTGTCTTTTTTTTTTCTTTTGTTCGTTTTTTTCAAATGTTAAAATATTTGTTAGTGTTTAATATATGGTAAAAGGGGAAAAACAAAGTTGTGTTGTGTTTTTTCCCTTTAAAATTGTTATTAGTGTTGTTTGGGGTTTTTTATGGAAGATAAAGTTAATGGTTGTGAAGGTCTTCTAAGGGTTTTTTGTATGCATTGTGTACTAAAAGAAATTTATTAATGTTTTTCTAAAAATTCTCCAAAAAATGCCCTTTATGGGTTTGAGCTTATCCTGGTGAGGGTGAGTTAGTTTTACTTTCTTTATTTCTAGATGAGGTTTATTTTGGCCCTAATCGGATGGTAGGAAAATAGCTAATAAATCATGAATTAAGGTTGAAAATTTGCACAGGGTGTTATCCTGATTCCTATTACCACATTTTTAAAAGGGGGGGCAGAATTTTTCTGTCTCTTCTCAATAAACCGGGACATTTTGGATCAAATGGAAAAAAAGTTCCAAAGCTATCTCATTTTACTTTGGTACTTGGGGGGAAAATTCATTGAATACTTTAACAAATGGAATGTGAGGGGTTTTGTTGTAGATAAACTAAAACAGACTCGGACATAGGATCTTGGGAGATTTTTTAACCCACGGGCAAAATTGTTATAGGGGTGGGAAATTTAAAAAATAAAATTGGGGTCAAAAATATAAATATTTCAAATGATCAAGAACAGATTGGATTTTTCAATGATTTTGTATACAAATCATTGGAAAAAAAAAGGTCTTATGGTTTTTAAACCCAAAAACAGGGCCCAGTTTAACCCCCCTTACTTTTCGAAATGAGTTAGGCATTTTTGAAGTTTCTCTGCTACCACCCTCAGCCTTACCCTTACTTACTATTTAATTGTTATTAATTTTATTAAAAATAAAAATATTTTTTTTTTCAAACCCAAAAAAAAAAAGTTGAAAAGTATTTTTAGGGGCCCAAAAAACTTTGGGGGCAAAGTTTTTTGACATCCGTTTTTAAAACAGTTAAAATAGATAACTGTTCTTTTGCGGGTTTACTTTACACTCTCTCCTTTGAGCGGGGTTTTTTCCCCAGCAAAAAAAAATATATATATATATAAAAAAAAAAAAAAAAAAAAAAAAAAAAAAAAAAATATATATATATATATATATAAAAAAAAAAAATATAAAAATATAAATTATTTTAATATATATATATATATATATATTTTTAAAATATATTATTTTTATATTTTTATTATATATATATATTAATAAATAATATATTATTATTATTATAAAAAATATATATATATTATTATTATAATATTATTATAATATAATATAATATATATTTTATTTTATTATAATATAATAATAATAAATAATATATTTATTATTATAATAAATATTATATATATATATATATATATATATATATATATAAATTTTAGTGGCCAATTTTATTTGAAAAAGGGGGAAATAAATTTTTAATAATACTGTAAAAAAAAATGTGAATTAAAAAGCCTTGACATAATAAAATGTATGCAAAATTTTTAAATATCTAAAGTGGATTACAGATTTTAATAGAAAAATTATTTTTTTTGAAAATTTCCTTCTTATCTCTAAAATTTAAAAAGTTTAGGATAGTTCATAGAGGTTTTCTAAATGGACCAAAATTAATTCCCATAATCAATTAAAAACACCCTATATGTAAAAAATTCCCAAACCCAAATATATTTTATTTTTAAACATTGGGTTTTTTATCGATGTCAATTAAAAATTTTTTAGTTATAAACCCATGGGTTAATATTTTTAAACCCCACAAAGGGAAAAAAATTGCTATAAGGGCGAGCTTATCCGTCCCTAAAAACCAAAGACCAAATATATTTAGGGTTCATTTTAAGAAGACTTACTAGAACTTTATATTAAAAATAAAAAATTTCGTTTAGTATTTAAAAGTATTTAAACAAAACGATTTTAGGGCGCCCGGGGTGTACCTGTATCCCCAAAAGGAGGCTATAGGAAAAGTAATGGAACTTGTCATATTTTTGGTTTTTAGTTTTGAGAGATTACTTATTCTGGGACACTCTCTATATATATATATATATATATATATATATATATATATAATATATATATATATATATATATATATATATATATATATATATATATATATATATATATAAAATATATAATAAAATATATATACATATATATATATATATATATATATATATATATATATATATATATATATATATATATATATATATATATATTATTAATATATATATAAATATTTTTAAAAAGGGGGAAAAATATAAATAGTAGGTAGTAAAACAGCAGGATCCCCAAACCAAAAAGGGGAGGGATTGGAAGATGTTGGGTCCCTGGTAAAACTAATTTATTAAAATTTCAAGTTTTTTGCCATTGCCCAATCATTGGGGTTCTAAAAAGAACGTTCTATTCACAAACAAAAACAACCTAGGGCCCAAAAAGACTACAGGAAAAGAATAATCTAGATTCAGGGCCCCTGAAGAAAATAAGGGTACCAACCACATTTTAATTTTTAAATTCAGCAAACAACGAATCAAAACACTGTAAAAGAAATTTAAATCTCGTATTAATCAAAACTGAATGCACAAACCTGGGACATTCGTCCTTTGTTTTCTTTATATTTATCACCCTTCTTTAAAACCCTTTTTTAAATTTTATAAATAAATAAAATATTTAAATTTAAGAGTAACTACAAAACGGATTTTTTAACTTATTAATTTGGGTTTTTTAAAATTTATTTTGCTATAAAGGGGGAAATTTTATAGGTTTAGATTTTTTTGGATAATAAATATACAAATCGAACTTAACCAACATCTTTTATTCATGCAATGCACATATGAACACATTTCCAAAATTTCTCTTAAAGGTAAATTTTCTGTCCAACATCATCACAGTTCCACATTTATACTAGTTGCTGCCTTCATTTGCAATGTCCCTTTGCCGAGCATGCGAGTCGCTTCCTTTTATATTGGTATCATTCATCAGAATATTTTTCCCTAAACACCTCAACTCATAACTCAAATACTTTGGCCTTTCAGCCTCATTACTTTGATTATTTAATATCTTATTTATTGTTCATTGATTAGAGAAGTATAACTTATTACACTAATGATTTCAAAAATTATTAATAATAATATATTTTAGGAGAAGAAAATTTTTAATATAAGAGAAGGGTGACATATCTAGTAATCATTTTGAGCTAAATGGTATTAATTAATATTAAATAACCAAAGTAAAGGAAGGCTAAAGAACCCAAGAAAGATTTAAGTTATAGAGTATTGAAGGATTGAATCCCGGGATTACTAATTTGTTTAGGGACCAAAAGATTGATAGCTTAATACAATATAAAAACTTGGCCTTTTAGTCTCGACTAAAGGATACACAAATGAGCAGCAATGTTCTAATATTGTTGGAGGGTATAAATGTGGAGACTGTGACCAAATCTATATTGGACAAACTCACAAAGACTATCAAAGGCTTATTACAAAGTGACTGTAAACATAAACCCTAGATCACTAGCTTTGATACCACACGTTAATAACTTGACTAGAATTTGTTTAGCGAGTCAAGGTGTGTTTGGGATTAGGATAGAATACATTTAAGAGAAACTTTCCTTGAAATGTGTTATATATTGACTGTAAAGCAATTGCAATGAATAGTAAGAAAGATATGAGGTTATGTCTGATTTATACATTTATTACTCAAAATATTACTAAACTTATAAGATTTAAATTTTTTTATAATCCAAAATAAATTTAATAATAATAACTTTAATAATAGACAAATTATGATGCTTTTGTATACTCAATATATAATATTTTATTTATTTTTGCCAATGCTACGAAAAGGTTTAAAGCAAAGGATAGATAAAAATATAAAAAGATAAGAGAGTACAGTAGCTTCAGAATACTGATCCATTATAGTTGACACGGATGAATTTGATGGTTTTAGCAATTCAGGATGACATACTTCACGGCCATCCATTAGCTCAAACACGGTTTAGTCCAATTGACAGCCCCCACCGACAAAGCAAAATATCTGTTTGCCTGACGATGAACTGAATTATCAGGTTTTTTAAGTCTTTGATAAATTCAAAACCATTAACGGCGATAATAACAATTAATAAAATATGGATACACATTGTGCACATACTCAAGTGTAATTCCCAAAGGACTGAAGAAATATGTCTAATTTAGTTTATATTCAAAACATGATCTAGGTATACTAATTAAATTTAAATAGCAATGAAAATTATTGTTGTACGTCTTTTGAACTCCTTTAATTATAGGTAGAATTTATTTAATGATTTATTTAATAAAATTTATTAAATACTCAATTTATTAAAATTATGCTTGATTAGTAAGATTAGTACTAAGTTCAACTCTTGTTGGAACCAACGATTTGTTCTTAGATGCACTCATGCGGTTTGCAAGTTAAAGAAGACTGTTTGGACAAGGGGCCTGCAATTTTACATAAATTAATAAAAATATGTGAAAAACACTTAAGATAAGTACATAAATAAAGGTGCTCAAGGTAGTAAAATTATTTCAAGCTGTCACAACTTTTTTAGTCATTTGTTTGAAAAGATCTGCATGATGAAACATAAGTAAACTGAAGCCACTTACAGATTTTTGTGACTGAAGGGACAGACAAATCTCAATCCAATCGGAAAGGCATGAATTGACCCTTATTTTTAAATTGTTTATCTTGTTCTAAAACATACTTGGATACATTGCTTAAGAAAACCAATTCGAAAAAAGTTTTATTTATCTTGTAATAATTTAAGTTGCCATACCCTTTTTTAGTAGCTAACTGTTCTATAGATAGGAATGTGAGAAATAAGACCGTAAATTGATGATTGGCCATCTGAAATAATTTAAGGCAGAGGCAAAATAACTTTCTTCCTATAGGAATATGTAGTAATGAGTCATAGATGTGAGGAAAATAATAATTGCCGACTCTAATGACCTGAATCATGTATGCTATAATGGCTGTATTTAATATTCTTAGACTGATGTTGTAATAAATATGGAACTGGATCTAAAAGTGAAGTTGACATTAACTGCAAGTCGAAATTAATACAAGAAACCATTCAAATGCCATATAGCGCTTATTTGATATTATTGCTTGGCCCATTTTTAACCTATTTTTAGCTGCACACTTAAGGACGGGCAAGGGTAAATTCTAAATAAAATTAATTGTATGGTGTAACTATTAATTTTGCCAAAATTCCTCGGATTAAAACAAAAGATGTAAAGAGATTTCCTGACATTTGTCAGAATTGCTTTAAATAAATTTGCAAACAAATATTGTTAAAAAGCTTATTGAAACATTTTTTAGTTTGAAAAATAGGCTTTTTTGTCTCCAAAAGTAAATAAAATGTGCATAAAAAGACTGCAGTACTTTGAAAACCATCTAGCTCCAGATCATTCACAAGATTCTGTATTTACAACCCATAAAATAATGAAACCTCGGTAGATTTATTGTAATCATTTTATAGGACATCAAATTATAAAACATACAAACAACTCTCAAAATAAAATGTTTTTTGAAAACATTTCTATATGAGATATATTAAATGAACATACTAAAAACAGATGAGATGTATCGTAAAATGTAAAATATGCTAAATATTGCTTTTATAATACGATATAATTTGTTTCCTTTTTTAAACTATTTTTCATGGGAGAATCAGATTTTTTTAGCACTAATGATACTAGTGTGATGTCCCAAGCAAAGCTAAAGTAGTTTTTTTGATAGAGAATAAAGATTTAGGACAAAGAGAACTTTGACTGATTTTAAACATTTTATTTTGTATTTACAATATGCATTAATATGAGATATGTATAAAGATTTTAGTTTTTATTTTCAACCACCTCTTTGCAAATAAATAGAAAGCTAAAAAAGAATTGATAATTGATGTTTGTTTAATAAAATATGTTTAAAATTGCACTTTTCCATAAGCGTTGGACCCCTTAAAAAGGAGATTTTCATTTCTAGATAGTTTTTAGATGAAGAATCAAATTTTAAAACGAAAATTAATAATACTTAAAGAGCTACAAAATTCCTTGGATGAAAACAAAAATAAAACTTTAAATTATCAAGAATGTGGCCCACAGACTTTATCATAAAAAGACATTATAAGCTGCAAACCAAGATACTTTTAAGAGAAACTTAACCCATCTTACAAAGACTGTTTGATTGAAAATTTTAAATATTTTAGGACAAAAAATTTAATTCTACATTTAAGAAAGCTTTCAGTAATTGTGAATAATGAATCATTAAATTTTATCAAATATTATGGAGACTATTTTTATCAATATTGTTTGTAATAATAGTCTCTAGTATAATATAATTGTTACTAAGAACTCCCATAAGTATATAATACGTCCATAAAATTTATAGTTTATTTATATTCTTACCAGCTGGGGAAAAGCATAGATTAATAATATATTATAATTCTGTAAACTTGTCTCTGACAAACTACAAACCAGAAACAGAAGTTTGGCCAGAGGTGCAATGACCTCATTGTGTCCAATTTTTTTTCATTTTTAGGGGTTTTCCTGAGGATTTTATCCACTTGTATAATCCATAGTTTTTAGGCATGATAGTTATTTTTTAATAAGTCTAAGATTTTACTAAGATATTAGCATTAACTAGTTTTCTTATGTTTTTTATGTTTTATTAGTTATTTGTGGGCAGATATTTTTCCTTCTACTTTTTTACTATAAATAATTTGTACATGTTTAAAAAAATATTTGCCTTTATAATAATAAACTTACAATATATATATATATATATATATATATATCAATTTAGCTAAATTATTAATAATAATTTTATTTCTCAACACTTAGTAATACATAAAATATTAAGCAATAACTAAACAATTAATGCAGATGAGCATTTACTTGACCAGCAAAAATCTCTTAAGATAAAAAGTATTCTACTCAACGCACCGTAACTTCCAACAATATAATTATATGGATCAAAAAGAAATAAATATATGAACATAAAATGATGACATGCAATAAGATTCTGAGCTGATGTCTATATTGCATATGACGAAATAAATTAAACTATTGAAACGTTGTCAACCCCCAAAAACTCAAGCCATTAACTTAGATAAAATAAAAGGATTCATTCGATCACAAGCTTCAATTTTGTCTACGAGACAATTAATATGGAAGAAATTTAAAAATCTAATTTCACTACTTCTTCTTGTTGGGCAATTTTAGTCAAAACAATCCGGGCACCATTGAGTTTAATTGGTATCCCATTTAAAAACTACTTAAACGATCAAAAGTTAAATTGATAAACTTCAATTATTTATAAACACAAAATTTCCAGAGAAAAACAATAAGATAGAGTCTACAGATCAGGAAAGTGTTTATCTCCACAAAAAGGTATTTACTTAAAGCCCTACTTAAAATTCTTAAAATGACTTTTCATTGTGTAAGATCAATAGTATTATGCTATTGCGTAATTTTTCTTTTAGTAACTGTATGTTTCAAAATCTGACCCATGGAGATCAAAGGCTGACGCTTGTGGCTGCTTCTGTATGGGGGTACGTATTCTAATAGTAGTTCGTGCAGCCCGGATTTGCTGCATTCAGTCTTGTTTAACGAACTCCAAGTATGTAAACATAAGACGAATGCGTTTGATTTTTTTGCTTTGGTGAATTTAAAAAAAATTAAAAATGTTGAAGGAGGAGCATTAGCGTTTTTCAAGATTCCAGTTTTTCCTGAACCCGTAGAGGATTGAATCATATATTTTGTGTCACTATAATCCCATGTGTTTTGCTTGGGAATAGAACGTTCTTGCTTAGAACTCTATTGAAGCCCAGTAAACCAATGTATGAAAGCTTGATATTTGAATAAAATTAGTTTGAAAAACTGAGCACCCAACATCTGGTTGTTCTATTTTTGTGATGTAGGGATCCTGCGGTGGCTACCTACTATATAGTATATATATATATATATATATATATATATATATATATATATATATATATATATATATATATATATATATATATAAAGTACATATACATACATACAGGTCCGGAAAAGTAGAGCCCAATCCAGTCGGCCAATGCGACTTTCGTTATAGTTATTTTTAATTGGCGCTTCAGATTCATTATACAGGGCGTCAAAACAGAAATATAAAATCGTTTTAAAGTAAGTCGAGTGTTTCAAGAAGATACAATAAAATTTGGGTGAGGAGGTTTTGAACGAGAATGGAACTGCCATGGATCTGCCATACCTTACAGAGGGCGCCACCCTGCGGTACATTGCATGTGTAAAAATACCTTAAACTTTTAAATTTCTGTATAAGAAAGTTCTAGTAAAAATTCCTTGAATTATCCAATCTTTTCTTGTAAAAAAGTATTCTTAGTAAATGTCGCCCTGAGAATCCGTTTATTAGATATCTTAATTTAAACCTAGTTAATTCTTTCAAACAAACTATTGACTCTGGTACCAGTAACTTTTTATATACTAGTCAAAGTGACAAATTTAAACGCTGACGCTTCTTAATAAGCTTCTAATTACCTAAAATAACCCACATTTTTAATTCATATTCGTGATTTGTGTGTTTTTCATAACCAGAAAACCATAATGCCTATAGACCCAAGAAATAACTTTTCCCCAAATATGATATAAATTGATAAGTCAGTGTTTTAACATTATTGTAAACAGTAAATAATTTGTCAATTCTCAACCAGGAAATGACCTGATATTTTTAAATTTACTTAACCTCACTGTTGAGACTAAGCTCTGAAGAAAACTAGGCTGGCATTGCAGGCTGACTCAAAGCGGTTCAACCAGGGGTAAGAGGAAGAAATTTTAAGAATTGTCGAAAATCACTCAAACATTAGTGGCTTAGGGTTTTGGGCTGAACGGGTGAGAAATATTGGGAAAACCGAGACATAATATTTTACGGAGTCAAAACTTTGTATCCATTTCATCTTCAAAAAGTACAGGGTCTTACCCACGATCCCGAGGCATGGCTTGTTTTTTTTAGATACAGGTGGAATGAATAACAGAAATGTGGATTTTACAAGAGCTGGATTCTGTTTATTGATTTGGCGTTCTACGAGAAACGTATGACAATATCCATAACGCACATGGGCTGAAGAGAATCCTAGGCCATAGTTAAGACACATCAATAAGTAAATTTTTAAAATCAATGTGGGCAGTGTGTTGTGAATAATCCTTCTTTTAGACGTATCATTTTACAAAATAATTTGACTGGAAGTATCCATTTCGTTGCTTTTCAAGAATACTGCCCGATTTGCTTGATGATTTATTTCCAAATCTTAAATATTATTATTATAAAACTTTGGTTTGTGCCTGACGGTGCTCCGCCTCATTTTATAGGTAAATGTTGTGAACCATTTACATCAAGCATTTCCTAATCGCTGGATTGGTCGGGATCGAGATGCTCCTGTTCTGGGGGCCACACCTGCCCGCCCAACCTACACCTCGGATTTTTTTCTAGCCTGATAAGAAAGTCTTTGTGCATATGGTTCCGATTTAACGAGGACTATTTAAGAGAAATAACTCATTGCAGCTGGACATTTAGACAAAGTCCAACATTTTTCCAAAGCCTTAGATTTTTCTCTTTAATAAAGAGGCCTGCATGGAGTACAAATGAATGGAGGTCAGTAGAACAATAATTTAGGTCATTATTCTATGATTTTTAATATAATAAGCAATTAGCATTAATTCTTAGAAAAATAAGTTACGTTTATTTTGTTAACTTGCTAAATGTATCTAGATTTTAAAATTAAGATATCTAATAAACGGATTCCCAGGACGACATTTACTGCCAAATGATTTTTTTTTACGTAAGAAAAAGATTGGATAATTAGAATTTTTTTACTAGAACTTCCTTATTATATTAAGAGCAAAAACAGTTTGGTATTTTAACACATGCTAAGAAAATGCAGGTAAAGCCTGTGGCAGTATAGCGAATCCGTGAACGGATTTCACTTTCGTCTGTAAACTCTCACACCAAATTTAATTAAATATCTTAGAAACACCTGACTTAAGTATCGTAAAACACTTATATGTTCATTTTGACGCCCTGTATTGGAATAATTGAGCGTCCACTAAAAATGACTGTATATATATGATAGACACCCACGGCATTATACTTAGCATCAGCTTTGGGACTGTCCCAAGATAAAAAATATCAGAGACAAAACTCTTTCTTTCTCTCAAGGATTTTTTGCAGTTTCTATCTTTATGGTTTTGGAGCTATCATCGAAACTGATAATCTTTTTTGCTGTTTTTTATACAAGAATTGTAATTTTATTTATTGAAAACTTAAAGGTCCTTCTTGTCGAATGAGCTATTTCTCATATTTTTTGAAGCCTTCTTAATATTTTTCGCAGGATACAAACTGCCCGACATGACCAATATTCTATGCCTGACCTTAGATGTTTCTTAGTATTTTTTTAAATAAAACTTAGTTTATAAGAAAAAGGTATTTTTTATTGTTTGTAAAATAAATTTGGTATAAAATGTAAACATAAGTTAATAAAATTTGTTAAATACATTTTATAATATTAAATAGTTATTCACATATATTAGTAACATTTTTTTTCTCGAATTCGCTCACTCTATATATGTCTCACATCAGACTTTACTTTATGATAAAGTACCTCTTATTTCTCTAAAGCCATTTAATGATGCATGACTTTATTAATTAGCTTCCCAATCAAAATTTAAAAAGATAATTTAATTAAGAAACAAATAGTTATTTAATACGTTTGTAGCATCACACAATGAATTGTTTATGCTGGTATTACAGCAATATTTATCCATTTATACAATTAAACTAATTTCAAAATTTTAAAGTAGAAAAAAAACAGAAAAATTATTTGTATTGGATAAAGCAATGAAACTTTTAACAATGCAAATTATTACACTAGATATTTTGAATCGGATTTTTATTAAAGAAGTAATAACTGTTGCCAAATTATTGTGAATTTAACAATTTTCTAAAATAAATTTTTGTAGCCCTACGTGATTAAACTAATGCCAAGCATCCTAGTTTTTTAAAAATAATTATATTTATTTTGTATAAAGATATTTAAATAATAAATTTAAAAAAATATATTAGTAGAGGCTGCATTTTGTAATGGCTTTTTTTGGCAATTATTTCTTTGGCAAAATTCTCTATGTAAGCTTGCCGACCAAAACCATATTCAATGACTTTTAATGCTGTGAAACATTTGCAAAATGATTTTCAAGCATCTTTTAGCTTGTTAATACTTTAACAAAGAGAAAATTCCTTTTGCTGTTTATAGTTAAAGAACTACTTAACTATCAAAAATAAAATTCCTTTTATTAAATAACAAATACGCCAGAAACAAAGGTAAACTTTATATTTATAGTATCAGTTGTAATAGCCACAAACAAAAAAAGATATGCAATGTTGAAAAATTTAATTTCTTAATTTGAAAATGTTTTGAAAGATCATTTTTATTTTACATGTACTCAAAGTTTGCTTAAATAAACTGATTTCACATTTCCTCTCATTTTCGTGATCTAGACATGCATAATGCCCCAGCGCCAAACTGTAAAAAATGTTGCGAAATAGGTTTTAAAATAAAATATAACTTTTTTTAAACAAAATATTTTTTTTAAACTAATAGCCTTCGCTTTGGGTCTAACAAATTTTACTTTCACTTTTGTGATATGCAGACTGTTTTGTTACAAAGTAATACATTTAGTTAATCTAATCGTCTTAAATTGTTTAATTCGGCATGTTGGTTTAAATTATTCTGTTAAAGTTTCAATTTATCTCTAACTGTAAAATAACTTAATTCAGGTTCTTATTTCATTTCTAAATAACATTAAAACAGGTTATTCAAGTTAAACGATTAATAACTAAAATAATAAAATTGATATGGGATTTTCGGTTAATTCTTGAAAGTGACATTTTATATATATGCTAGTTTAAATGAACCACCATTTGCATTATTCTTCACCTTTACATAAAAGTGCTCAACTACTGACTAATCGTGGAATCATATATTTGCACCTATAACAAACTAACCCATAAATGTATTTTTGTACCTTAAATAGCTTTTGCACCAGGCTTGTGCTAATATTTTACCAACCATATTTCTTATCACAAGGTGAAATGTTTTATGCAGATGCTAAGAAAGCCCATCACCCCAATTTGATGGTCTCAGTTTCACCTGCAGCTCTGCTTTAATCCACCCCGCCACTGGCAGGTTATCCAGCAAATTACATTAAAAATAATATTTAATACTTCCAGTGATTTCTTGTTACCTTGGCAAAGCTATACAGTTTATTAGTGTACATAGGCGAATGGTAAAATTAACTTTATTTTGTTGAAATTGAAGTGCTGTTTCTTTGTTATTCTTTAAGTTTTTAAAAGTAAAAAATGTGAAATAATGGTGATTTATAGCCAATATTTACGTAACTGCAAAACAGATTGCAATTACAGAATATTTTAAACTGTTCATTTAGTAGAAGTTTGCAGATTCATTTCTTGGGATCTTAAACCGCAAACACGACTGAGATCGTCAAATTGCCAGCACCCCCTGCTGCAGTCACTACGAAGCTCTCGTGCACACTTACAAAGAAATTGCGTAGTTTGGGATTTACCTTACTCTGCCTGCATAAGGGCTTCTATTGCTCACACTTGTTCATCTCGAAACTTTGACCATCAATATCATTGGTTTTAATGCAGGCCTTTGTTTCGAGGTTCTGATCGCTGATGATTGATTATATTTAATAGTCAAATAGTTTCACCTCACAATGACTAAAACATTTTGATTCTTTTGAACATAAGTTTATTTATTTCTACTTATATTCGCTTTATCGCCAAAGCCAACCTCAGCTTTCTGTTGCCTATTTCTTTCCTAAATATACCAAACAAAACAACGTCCTCTTTAAAAATAAATAATTAATAAACATTTTATAATAAAAACAACTTCCTAATATTTCACTCAAAATAAATTAATATTAAAACATTACAAATGTCTTACATTTTTACATGTTCTAAAATAAAAAAGTTTAAATTAAAACAACCTATAAATTTATTTCATTACAATTTTATATAATATAAAAGCTTGTTTCAAGATTAATTTGTTTGGGATAAATAAATATAAATTATGTAATGCTAACACATATACATATATATATATATACATATATATATATATATATATATATATATATATACATACATATATATATATATATATATATATATATATATATATATATATATATATATATATATATATATATATACATATATATATATATATATATATATATATATATATATATATATATATATATATATATATATATATATATATATATATATATATATATATATGGATATATGATAGCAATACATAATGTATATTTGTTTATCCAAACAGGTTAATCTTGAAACAAGCTTTTATATTATATAAAATTGTAATGAAATAAATTTATAGGTTGTTTTAATTTAAACTTTTTTATTTTGTGTTGTAAATACAAGATTTTTTTGTAATGTTTTTTAATATTAATTTATTTTAATTAAAAAAAAATATTAGGAAGTTGTTTTATTATAAAATATTTTATTCCAATTTTATTTATTTTAAAGGGACGTTGTTTTATTTAATTATATTTAGGAAAAGTAAAACAACAAACTGAGGTTAGCTTTTAGCGTTAAAGGCAAAAAATATAGTAGAATAAATAGCTTATATTTAAAAAAATCAAAATGTTTTTAGTGTTTTATTAAAATTGACTGTTTTGAACCTATTTAGGTATAGTGGTAATAAATCAGCGATCTAGAAATAAATCAGACCTCTGGAAAATAAAGGCCTGCATTAAAATAATAATATTGGTGATCAAAAAGTTTGAGACGTTAAATTAATAAAACAATAAAGCCCTTATACAGGCGAGTAAAAAATTAAATCCAAAACTACACAATTTCGGCTTTGCTTTAGATATTTTTGAAACTACATAAATATTTCCCAAAAAAGCAGAATTTAGCTAAGCAATTTTGACTTGATGAAATCTCCGTCGTGTTTTTTGCAGTTTTTAAGATCCCAAAAGTGAATCTGCAAAACACTATACAGTGAATGGGATTAAAAAAAATATTCATAATTGCAATCTGTTTTTACGTTTGCATTAAATATTCTTCTGGAAAGTCACACTTAATTTTTTTCTATTTGCATTTTTTTTACTTTTTAAAAACTTAAAGAATAACAAAAACGAAGAAAAAGAGACGACTGGCGCTTCAGGTTAAACAAAAACTAAGGGATTAATTTTATATTCGCCTATGTACACTAATAAACTGTATAAGCTTTATAAAATTTAACAAAAGTAGTCACTAAATTATTAATATTAAATTTTTTAATATAATTTACTGGATAACCCGCAATAATTTATGGATTTCAAAGCTTAAACTTTAGGGGAGTAGCATAAGACTTATAAAATTATGTATTAGGCTTTCAGATCCGTATAAAAGCAACATTTTTCTTGTTTTACGCTTTAATTTTGAAATTAGTTTTGGGTAAAATGGTAAATAATAGCCACAAAAAAACTTTCATTGTTCTGATGCTAAAAAATTTTAAATAATGGTTGTTTTTAATTTAAAATTATCTTTTTAAATTTTGGTTTTGGGAAGCAAAAATTAATAAAGTCATATACAAAATGACTTTAAAGAAATAAGAGGTACTTTTCAAAAATTTAAAGAAAACCCCTGATGTGGTTTATTTTTTAGAGGTGAGCGAATTTTAAAGAAAAAATTTATTAAATTATTTACATTTGAATAATTTAAATTTAAAAATTAATAAAATGCCAATTAAACAAATTTTATTAATTCTATGTTTACTTTTATAACAAAGTCTATTTTACAAAAGAAATAAAAAAAAACCTTTTTAAAATTTTTTAAAAACTAATTTTATTTAAAAAATACTAAGAAACACTAAGGTCAGGGAAAAATAAAAAATTTTGGGTCATGTCAAGTTTATATCCTCAAATATGAAAGAATGTAAAATTCAAAAATATGAGAAATAGCTCATTCGACAAGGAATGCAAATCTAAGAAGGACCTTTTAAGGATTTTTTCGGCCAATAAAAATTGCAATTCTTATTAACAAAAAACGAAATAAAAAAAAGCCTATCGATTTCGATGATAACTCCAAAACCATAAAAGATAGAGAAAACTGCAAAAAAAATCCTTGAAGAGAAGAAAAGTTTTATCTCTATTTTTTTTTTATCTTGGGACAGTCCACGAAGGCTGATGCCTAAGTACTAACGTACCGTGGGTGTCTTCAGTGTGGTGAGAGGGAGTTTGTTCACACGGGACTTAAATTTTTGGAGATCGGGAGGAGAAGGAAAAACTTCTGCGGGCAGCAGGTTCCATAGTCTTGACACTCTAGGGATGAAGGAACGAAGAAATCGGGAAGTTCGGGGCCTCTCTAACTGAACTGTAAAAGGATGCATAAAAGTTGCACTACGTGTTGCTCTGTTGGGAGCTACCAGAGAAGGAATTATACTGGCCAACTCCTCTGAGCAGAAGCCGTGAAAATATCTATAGAAGAGCGACAGATCCCCTACAGCTCGACGCTGGGCAAGAAGAGGAAGCCTTTCTGTGAGCGTTGAATCATTAATAAGACAAACGGCTCTTCTTTGAATGGAGCCCAGAATGCTAATTTCGGATTTGGGATACATACAGAGTGTACAAATTGGAAGAAGAGAAATATTTTCTGGCTCGGAAGAGAAATCCAATCTTTTTTGAAGCTGCCGAAGCTATGGATAAAATGTGTTTGTGCCAGTCCAGGTTATTTTCAAAAGTAACGCCGACAAGATTAAACGACTCATTGTTCTGCAGAACTTGGCCGCTCATATGTAAGGGATGAGCATTTGCAAACTTTTTTCGCGACAGGGAACATGACTGTGTTTTCGAGGCATTAAACTGAACAAGATTTTTGGCGCCCCAATCCAAGATAAGTTTGAGGTCTTGTGAAAGAGATATCTGCATTGACCTGGGCTTGTTTTCGAAATCAGGATTACACGGTGTCTTAAGAAATTGAATACTAGAGTGGAGAGTACTATCGTCAGCAAAACTATGAATGGGATTGATTGTGGAAGAGAGAAGATCGTTAATGTGTAGAAGAAACAGCGTGGGTGCCAGCACTGAGCCCTGGGGCACCCCAGCATTAATTTGGTAGAAGCTGGAGGAATGACCATCTACACTAACTGATATACGTCGATTAGAAAGGAAACTGGAAAGCCAAGAGCAAAGCTTAGGTGGAAGACCGTAAGAAGGAAGTTTGTTAAGAAGCCCATCATGCCAGACCTGATCGAAAGCTTTGGATATATCAAGAGCAACGATCTGGGATTCACCAAGAAACTCAAGGGACTTGTTCCAGTTGTGTGAGACAAAGGAAAGAAGATCAGCTGTGGATCTACTGTGACGGAATCCATATTGTCTATCATGTAAGATCTTATGTTTTTCCAGATACTTTAAGATTTGGGAATTAATGAATTTTTCCATTACTTTGCAAACAACTGAAAGAAGAGATATAGGTCTATAGTTGGAAGGGAGACTTTGGGATCCATTTTTGGGGACAGGTTGCACACGTGAAGCTTTCCAACTCTCCGGGAAAATGCACGTGTTGTAAGAGATTCGAAAGAGGCGAGTTAAGATGGGTGCAAGCTCGGGAGCACATTTATTTAAGACGATTGCTGGTATGCCATCCAGCCCAGACGATTTTTTAGTATTAAGAGAAGAAAGAATAGGCTTGATCTGTTTAACTTTAAAAATTATATCGGACATTTTATGAGAAACATGGACAACTGTTGGAAGGGGAAGATTAGTAGGAGGATCAAGCGTAGAATTGGCAGCAAATTGTTTGGCAAATAGTTCGGATTTTCCTTTGGAGGTAGAGACAATTCCATCTTCAGAGATTAGGGGTGGAAAAGAATTTGTGCAAAAGTTCTGACTAATATTTTTAGCAAAGGACCAGAAAGCTTTACTGCTATTTGAGCAAGAGAGAACTTTATCTTTTATTTGATTGTTAAAATGGTCTTTTGCTTCTGAGATGGTCTGATTATACTGATTTCTTGCTTCGATGCTAGCCTGTCGATTTTCGGGACTGGGGTTTTGAAGAAACTTTTTGTGGGCTTGAATTTTTAAAAGCCTGGCTTTGTCACAGGATTTAGAAAACCACGGTTTGTGATTTGAAGTTATGGGGTTCTTTTTAGTGTGGGGAATATAGGTCTCAATGCCTAGTTGAATTGTTTCGGTAATTTGTTTACAAATTTCGGAAGGATCGAAAGTAGAAAAGCAGGTAGGATCCCAAGGGTAGCTGGCAAAGAAATCTCTCAGACCATCCCAGTCCGCCGAATTGTAGTGTCAGACGGAAATGAGTGGAGTAAGATACGGTGACCAAACCATGGTCAGAGCGACCAAGGGGAGCAGTTACTGATGCTTGATAGAGTTCGGGGGTGGAAGTAAGAAAGAGATCTAGTGGGTTAGAATTATGGGTGGGAACCCTAGGAAAGTAGGTAGGTTCCATAATTAGATTGGTGAGCGAGTTGCTGATTGCAAAATTTTCTGCTGCTCTGCCTTTTGTATCAGTTTTTGTGGATCCTAGCCAATCCTTATTATGAACATTAAAATCCCCGAGAACGATTACTTCGGCCAATGGAAACTGGGAAATAATATTGTCGATCTTTATTCAAAGGAAATCAAAGAGCTCGTTATAGGAATTGTCGGACGGGGACCGGTATATACAGCAGATAAATTTGGTAGAAGATCTGAAAGAAAGTTTAAGCCAAAGAATATCAGGCCTACCCGATTCGAGGTTAGAAACCCTAGCACAAGCCAGGTCGTTGCGAACGTAAGCACAAACGCCGCCATGGGGTCGAAAAGATGAAATGAGTTCATAACCTGGGAAAAGGAGGTGGTTGGTTGCTGTTTTGGGACTTACTTGGGTTTCGGTGAGAAATAGTATGTGGGGTTTGGAGGATTGAAGATAATGGTGAACAGAGTTTACGTTGGAGTTAAGCCCACATATATTCGTGAAGGATATTAGACTTTTCGATGGTGGCCCCCCAAATGTAAACCTCGCCCGGAGAACCGAATGGAGGGGTATTTTACCTCCGGATAACTTTTCGTTCGGGTGTGCCATCATCATTATTTCCAAATTTGTTGTTGTATTATTATTAATTTTAATTTAACGGTGAAAATGGGCCTTTTCGCGACATTTTTGGTTGCGCGCTCGGCGTCAAAACCGAGTACGTCACACTAAGTAATTTTTAGGGTATTAAATATTAATTAAAAAAATTTAAAAAATTATGGTGTATTTTAAAAATTTATCCCCGTTGAAAATTTAACTTAAAGATAATTTTTCAACAAGTTAGACAATTGTTAGTTATCAAAATTGTTTTGAACTTTTGTCTCCATTGTACATTAAAAAAAAAATTAAAATAATTGCCGTATAAATTTTTCGCGTCTCGTAGTCCTTCTTATATACATACCCAACAAGATCACGCCATTAAAAGTTTAAAATATTTTAATGCTGCATTTTTATTTTTTGCTAAAGTTATAAAGTTATTATAAACAAAGGATTTAAATATATAAAAATTATTTAAGCATTTTCTTTTTATGTACAATGAGGACAAAAGTTCGAAACAATTTTGTTAATTGACAGTAGTCTAACTTGTTAAAAACTAATTTTAAGTTAAATTGTTAACGGAAATAAATTCTTTGATGTGTTCTGAACACACCATAATTATTAAAAAAAATTATATTTATTACCCTAAAAAAAATATTTAGTGTGACATACTCGGTTTTGATGCCGAGCGCGCAACCAAAAATGTTGCGCGGAGGCCCATTTTCAGCGTTAAATTAAAATTATAAATAATGGAGATAGAACTCCAGAAGTTTGGACTTTTTATTGGAAATTTCCTTCTCTTAATGGATATTTTTTTTTAATTTTCGCTATCTCTTATGATTTTGAAGTTATCATTAAAAATTGAAATGGCTTTTTGTATTTTGTTTTTTGTTAATAACAATTGCAATTTTTATTGGCAAAAAAAATCCTCAAAACGCCTTTCTCAGATTTGCATTCATTGTCGAATCTATTTTTTGCTAAAACACAATTCTCGACTAGACTAATAGGGAATACTGAAAAAGATTCACAAGAAAAATCAGTGGCTTGCTTATATTTTTTATAATAATTTTATATTAGTGGGTGCGCGCGTGGTGTACCATTGAGTGTTTCTCTATGATTAACACCAAACATGCTCTCTAATAAACACTGTAAAACTTTAAATTTGGGCAATTTCAGATATTTTGATTACCTAATAAATACAAAAACCAAAAAAAATTAAACATCCCGAGTTTTAGAAAGGAGACATATATGTTAATTTGAACTTTTTTATCGGGAAACTTATTTTAGATTTTTTTAACCAAAATTTTAAAAATAAACAAAAATCAGCTAATGATTATTTAAAAGTATTACCACCCCAAATAATAATACTTTACATAGACGTGCGTATTAAAAGCAATACTATGTTTTATATTTTTATCTACAACCGTGCGGTAACTAAGGTTACAAACACTATTTTAAGTGTGGTAAGTGTGACTTTACCGCACTAGTGTGGTAACTGTTACTTTACCGCACTAGTGCGGTAAGATCATTTGTACTAAGGACTTTTTAAAAATCGTTTATTTAAACATCGTTCAACAATTATTACTATCCACGTAAATTACCTAACATACAGATAATGTACCTAAAAGTTAAACGTAATAGTCGAGTTGCTCACATTTCCTATATTTACGGCTGCCGATTGAAATGGCTTTCTTTTGCGGTGGTGTCATTTTGACAATGGCTCACACCGATTGAGGTAACTAGTAGTATAATCTTAACTAAAATTAAACTCAAGATATAAAAATAAAACGCGTATATTAAAATATTTTATGTAAATAAATAAATGAAAATAAAAAAGTACATATGCGCGCTACGGCAGTCAAAGAGTCGAAATCGAAGTTCAAGTCGAAGTGCCCGTCGGTTTTCCGCCTTCCTCGATTCCCCGCCTTTTACGCGTCGTATGTACCATTTTGCTGCCGTTTGCAGATTCTGGTTCGGGGAACCATGACATCACCGACTCGGCTCCAATCTTGATGATTGAAATGCTTACAGTCGGCCTACCTGATGAATCTTCACGCCCTCGTGAAGCCCTTATCTGAAACAAAAAATCAGAACTTAGTTTACAATAAGAGGAAATCACGAATGAATTCATTTGTCATCAGAAGTATTCTCATCACTTGATGAAACTCTTGTGACAAATAATTTCATACGCTCTGAGGGACATATCCCTGTATATGCCGTTCTCGAACGTTTCGATCCTGGCAGTTCGTTGACCACGTAACGGTCGTTGTCCAAAACTTTCGTAACAACAAAGGGGCCTCGATATCGTGACTCGAGCTTCCTACTTTGTCCATCGTTGGACCCCTTTGCTTTACGAATGAGCACGTGTTGCCCAACTCCAAACGTTTTTGGAGACGAATGATGCTTATCATACCACTCCTTTTGGTATCTTTGTCTAGACAATATTCTCTGAGAGACCTCTTCTCTCAATTTCTCGAGATCTGTACGTTCTTGTGTGCACACGTTACCTGACAGAAAGGCATCCCTTACACCTCTCGGCCGATAACCAAAGAATAATTCATAGGGACTTTTCCTGTGGTAGAATTAATTGTTGAATTAATTCCCCACCTAACTTGACTAACAGCTTCATCCCAATGATTCTCGTCATCGGTAGATGCCATTAGAGCTGAAAGAATAGATCTATTCATTCTTTCTACCTGGCCGTTTGCCCTTGGAGTGGAAGTAGCACATAAAACTCTCTTCACTCCCAGATTTTTGCAATACTCCGTAAAAATATTGCTTGTAAATGCAGTGCCACGATCAGATATGAGTCTTCGTGGAACTCCGAACATTTCGATAATCTGATCAAGAAATTTGATAACTGGTGCAGTTTTTGTATTTGGAACTGCCTTCAGAAATACAAATTTTGTAAATGCGTCAACCGCAACTATCAAATACGCATTTTTCTTGATACTCTTCACAAATGGCCCTAAGTGGTCAAGATGCAAAGTATCCATGGGAACATTTTCTTTTTCTATTGGGTGTAAGGCCCCTGGTATTTTTCCAGCTGGGTTTTTATTATACATGCAGCCCAGGCAAGAATTTATATAGTTTCTTACGTATTTTCTCATGGAAGAAAACCAGTATCTTGCACGGATGGACTCCATGGTCTTATCCACGGCAAAATGTCCTGCATTATCATGGTAATACATTAAAATTCTTCTCCTTGCACTCTTTGGAATTACCCATCTCTTTCCATTTTCGGTTTTTCTAAATAACCTATTGTCTTTCAAACAGTATTCTTTGTATGTTTGAAGCTCTTGTTTGCTTTGGGGGGCTTTTGATAAGATATCTATTATATTTTTGCATTTAGTATCCTGAAGTTGAGCAGAAAGAATCCAATCATCTTCTTCTATGTTGACAAGCATAACATCAATGCTATCAGGAGTGTTTCTGCTCAAGGCATCTACATGATTCATCTTTGTTCCAGGGCGATATTCAATGTCAAAATCAAATTCTTGGATAGCCAGCCACCAACGGGCTATTCGTGGAAGTAGGTCACGCTTCATGAGGGTATGACGTAGGGAATTACAATCGGTAACCACCTTAAATTTTATGCCAACTAAATATATTCTAAACTTCTTTAAAGCACAAACGACTGCTAGAGTCTCTAGCTCGTAGGAGTGATAGTTCTGTTCCTCTTTTGTCGTTGCTCTACTATAGTACTGTATAGGTTTGGTTGTTCCATCTTCTTGCTTTTGTAACAGTATACCTCCTAATCCAACTTTACTAGCATCGCAATGCACCTCTGTTACTGCATCCCTGTTATACATTGCCAAAACAGGTCTTTGCGTCAATCTATTTTTGAGATTTTCAAACGCAATTTGCTGCTTTGTCTCCCACTTAAAATTGGCATCTTTCCTTGTCAGATTCGTTATTGGTTTAGCAATTTCAGCAAACCCTTTGAAAAATTTCCTGAAGTAACTGGTCAATCCAAGGAATTCTCTTACTTCATGAACATTACGGGGTGGTAGAAAATCTGATACCGCTTTTATTTTGTCCATACCAGGCCTAATTCCTTCTCAAGAAATTTCATGGCCTAAGTATTCAAGTTTACTTTGAAGGAATCTACACTTGTTAAGTCTTAGGGTCAATCCTGCACTCCTGAAGAGCCTCAAAACTGTCTCGAGCCGCTCTACTCCTTGTTCAAAAGAAGTTGAAGGGACTAATACATCGTCAAGGTATGCCATTGCAGCGTCGTAACGTAATGGACCCAATATTTTATTAATGGCTCTTTGAAATACGGCAGGCGCATTTACGAGTCCAAACGGCATTCGCAAATATTCAAAGTGACCATCAGGAGTCACAAAAGCAGTCTTTTGTACAGACTTTTCTTCAACAGGAATCTGGTGATATCCCGAAGCAAGATCCAAGGCCGTGAAGAACTTGTTGCCCTTGAGATTGTCTAAAAGATCATCGATACGAGGAAGTGGCAGCTTATCTTTTATAGTCTTGCGATTTAAAGATCTGTAATCTATGCACATTCTTTCCTCTCCGTTTTTCTTTTTAACCAGCAAAATAGGACTGGCATATTTTTCGTAATGCTTTTGCATAATCTAAGTGGTCAGGAAAAGTCCTCAAAATGAGTTGTTTCCATTCGGCCCACGTATGAATAAGAGATGGTAAATTGTGGTACCACGTTTTGGCCATTCCACATAGGCGTGACTGCATATGATATATGGTCGTCACTTCATCCCAATTATTTATTTCTTTGATCTGGTCAATTTTTGCCAACCAGAGCGCTGCAGAAATATTCTCATTTTCTGTGAAAAATTCTGGAATACAGTCGGTTGTTATTGCTAACCGTCTTTGCTGAGGGTTACCAAATCGAACCATATTTTGTATGATTCCCTCCAATCTTGTTATTTGAGCCTCATAAAACTTTGCGGTTTGCGGTGGAGTAGCGCTTCTTGAACCTGTCGGTTTTTCTGAGCCATCGGAACTAGCACTATTATTTTGGAGATGTACCAAAATTCGAGAAGGGCTAACTGAGAGTGACTTGGTCGACATACCTAACTGTCGTTTATTACCAGATGACGTTCGTAACTGTCGCTCAGGTGACGTACCTAACTGTCGTTTATTACCAGATGACGTTCGTAACTGTCGCTCAGGTGACGTACCTAACTGTCTCCTGTCCTTGCTCGTAGACGTTCCTAACTGTCGTGAGCTTTCAGGCTTAGTCTTCCTTTCCTTTCCTTTTGCGCCCCTTTCGCTAGTTGTCCTTCGATAGCGAACTTGTTCTGAACTGGTGGAAGAACTAGTGCTATCCGTACTACTAGATCGATCTCGGGACCTTTTTGTTTTAACCATTTTCACTTAACACTAATTAAACAATTAAAATACACTCAAAATACACAAATAGTGGCTCTTTTCTCGTAACTTAAGGAGTCTGTAAAGTCTACCCCGCACCTGAACTATAATCTTAACTAAAATTAAACTCAAGATATAAAAATAAAACGCGTATATTAAAATATTTTATGTAAATAAATAAATGAAAATAAAAAAGTACATATGCGCGCTACGGCAGTCAAAGAGTCGAAATCGAAGTTCAAGTCGAAGTGCCCGTCGGTTTTCCGCCTTCCTCGATTCCCCGCCTTTTACGCGTCGTATGTACCATTTTGCTGCCGTTTGCAGATTCTGGTTCGGGGAACCATGACATCACCGACTCGGCTCCAATCTTGATGATTGAAATGCTTACAGTAGTTTAATCAATTTCTAGTACAAAGTGGGATAAACGTCAAAAAAAAGTATTATCCCAAAAAAACCTGATGGTTGTAGCTAAAATACTATACATAAACGGTTTTAGCGCACTTAAGTAAATGCAAAACTCGCCTTTGGCTCGTTTTGCAAACTTCACTTTGCGTGCGCTAAAAATCTACTTACCACACTTGTTATGTAATATACTATTATACGCAACGGTGCAAAGGTAAATAAATAAGAAAACATAAGTACATAATAAAATAAGTTTTATTTTCTAATGCCTTAATTAGAAACAAATAAAACAGCTTACTAATGATATTAAATGTTCAGGGACCTAAAATTTATTGTACAATAAATTAGGTTGTGTTTAAAATATTAATCGACTGCACTAAAATACCACTTTAGTGTAATTATTCTACAGTTTGCTGCCTACAAAACAAGGCGAAATTAGTTTGGTTTGTGTTTAATTCTGTTAAAGTCTCGCAAATTTGCTGATCCTGCATTAGGCAGAATATTTTATGGTTTATTCTAAGCAATAATACATTTAACATTGGAATAAAATAAACATATTAATAACAAAATCTTAAATATATGAACCTTTAGGCCTTTAAACATATGAAAGAATTTCTGGGAAATTTACACTAATGCGCTGTGCCAGAAATAGGTTAAGGATTTTTAGAAGCCCGCATTAAAAAATGGGTCATAGGGTATAAAGTTTAAGGGTCCATAGTTAAACCATAAAGGTATACGCAAACAAACGCTATACCAAAGGACAATCAAAGTTAAGTTATCTTTCTGAATAATACTTTTGCTTACCGCTAAAAAAATATGGACTCAATAACGTCCCGGCAACAAAATTATTTGATGTTACTTATTAAATTTATTTAAGAATTGTCATGGTATTGCAGTGTCTTATACTACATACGTAATTGTGTAACATCTTTTTGTTATAACAATCATTTATTAAACCATAGTAAAAGAATAACTTAAAGTAAACTTGGCCCTTCACCTTTATTATAGCATTAAAACAAAAATATCACCGACACATAAGAGAAACGTTGTCTGATCTTGGGATCCTACCATTGCATATTTTAATATTTTGGGTTGCTGAATCCGAATCCGGGGTCCGTTGGACCACATCATTTCAAAGTCAATTTGAGATCAAATTGATGATTTAGAAAAGACTGCTTCGCTGAGTTATTAAGATGTTGCTAAAAACTTTTTGAAAAATCAGAAAACTCATGACTATGCCTTCATCGTAGCAAATATGGTCAGAAACTTTCGGCGTTTGGGATGTTTGATTAATCTCTCTATTTTCTAGATTATCATCTTAGCTACTTTTCAAAAAACTTTTCTTTCAGGACATGAAGAAAGTTGAACGGAGATAGCAAGAAAAATGGGACGTAAATATAATGACAGACTACTGTTGGTTACTAAGAAGAGATACTGAAGGTAAAAGAGAATTAAAAAAGGGTTAGAAATCCACTATATAGATCCTTTGAAAATAAAACGGAACGTTACAGGCCACAAAAGGAATAAATGTTTTACAAACTGCAAGAAGTCTTGAGTCTAATTAAACTAAAAGAAAAACTTAAATTAGTCAAAGCAGCACGTCAAAATAAAATATGAATATGGTCTAGTAATGTCGAAAAAAAATTTTGATTCAAATTTAGCGGCCCAAAATACGTACAGGTATGGCAGCTTTCTTGGCCTAAATGGTTTTTTTTCCAGTTTGACTTTAAAATGACCTTGACCCTGACTAAATGTATTAAACAGACCCCTTATTCGGATTGAGCGACCCAAAATACAATATTATACTGTGGTGGGATTCCGAGATCATACAACAGTTTTTCCCAGTTTGACCTTAAAATGACAGAATACATAAGTGGAGGAAAATCAGCAGGAAGATGTGCTGAATACAACTAATTTTTCTAACGAATGTGCCAATGTCCCGTTACTTACATTTAAATTTTTAGAAGCTTTCGAGTTGATGTACTTGGATTTTCTTCAATCCTGTTTAGCACATCCTCTGCTAGATCTACTGTTGTTGCCCTCCTTGGCCTTCCTGATCCTCTATTTCGTTTTTATGTACCTATTTCATGAAAGCCTAATAAATACTTTTAAAAAAATAATTAGAAGCAATATGGTAAGGAAATCTTTCAATGTACAATCGCCTAGCTTCTTATGCAATGTCATCAACAAATCCATAAATGAAGTATTGGTCATCTTGGCATTCGTATGGCGATTAAGAATAAAAAAACAAATTCGACAAATACAAAATTATTGACAGATGAAAAATGATTCATTGCGAGACGCATTTCAACAAAATTCACATTATTGATTTTAAAACATATGTATGTTAGTAAATAAACCAGTTATTTTTGGTCAAATTGTTTGAAAATATTCGTGAAATGTTTAAATATGTTTTTATGGGAATGGACATTCGAAAGAATGGTTTTTATTTTTTACCTCGTAAAGGAAGCAAGATAGGATATAAATTCGAAAGAAAATGAGTTGTATTTTTAGTTATTCAATATCAATAAATATCGAAATTGAATTAAAGTGAGT
Source organism: Listronotus oregonensis (assembly GCA_019359885.1). Taxonomy (NCBI): domain Eukaryota; kingdom Metazoa; phylum Arthropoda; class Insecta; order Coleoptera; family Curculionidae; genus Listronotus; species Listronotus oregonensis. Next base: position 2,051 of record JAHBCN010006183.1, on the reverse strand, counting down.
AGCGTACATTTTTTTGTAAATCAATTTGGTTAAGATGCTTCGCCTTCCCTGACGCAAATGTAATTAATAATTTTTTATCAAGCAAGAGCTCCTATTACTACGATCCACCAAATTGAAAAAAATGCTCAAAAGTTTTTTAAATAATTTTTTAAAGACCGTAATAAAAGTTGAAAATAATATAATATTTTTTTAAACCCAAGTTTATGGAAACTAACTAAAATAAACGAAAAAAATCACCCCCTTAAATATTGCCGTAACTCTTTTTAACATCCTGTTTTGTTTTTAAAGATTAATTAGCAAAGATGATCCAGTACAATAAATACATTTTCTTACTTCTTCAAAAAATTTACTTTGTGCTGCATGTTAAGCTTTGTCATCTTTATTTCTTTTATTAAAATTGTCATGGTGGTCAGGAATTGACTTTACTTCTGCATTGTTTCCGCTAAACGGCTTCACAAAGGTTTTGCAAGTCTTGTTATATGTCCATTGATAATTTATTTTTACTTATAAAAAGAAAAACTGACAATGAAAGTTCAATAAATACTTTTTATTTATGTTTCTTGATGCATAATTTTAACAAATTATATTTAAGTGCAATAAATTCTTACAGATAATAAGCCTAGGTTTATCTTATATCTTATTGGGAATGATCAGTAGCAGTTTAGCATTGAAAATAAAACTTCGAGGGGTTATTTGTTAAAATAATGCGGACAATGGGGTTTTAAACTAAATTTAAACAAGAAAAAAAAGTTTTATTTGTCTTATAGGAGTAAGCTACAAACCAGTACAAGCCGTTACCCTGGCTATTTAAGGTTAAGGGTACGTAAAGTATTGTAAAAAAAAGGTCAAATATCATTGCTTTTCATTACAAGATGACTTATTAATCATGTAAAGCAATTGTTCTAAAGGTACGATATTTAAACATTTTTATTACAAGACATATTTCTCTCTTTTAACTTTAATATTATATTATTTTGTTTTTAAAAACAACATCACTTTTTACTATAAAAATTATTACAGACAGTAAAAGCTTTTTTTTAAGGATCTTGTACAAAATTACATTTAGTTTTAAGTTAATATTTATTTTAAAAGACAAGCAAAATGGCTTGTACAATATTAAATTTGTACGAAGGAAAATCCATTAAAATAGAAATGTTATAGAGATGTTGCTCTATATTACCTATTTTATTTGCTTATCATTTAACGAGTAAGTTATTTTATGAGATAAAAGTATATTTCTAAACAAGGTTAAGACATATACTGTAATAACCCCAGCGTATAAACTATAATGGTGTTACAATCCTTAGTTAATATAATATATATTATAATCTTGTAAATGTCAAACCAATGCTTTAAAATACACAAGATTATTTGTTTTTGGTTTTGACCAGTTTTGGTGTGTTGAAGAAGTTGCATTTTTGGGCACCCCTTGTATCTTAGCTAACTGATAATTTATTTAAAAAGTAAGCAATGAAAAATAGGACTTTTTATGTAGAATTTAGTGGTTTGCTTCAATTTCACACGGACGCACTGTTTTTAAGATCTAACCCAAATATATTTTTTTAAACCACACCCCGTATATTTTTTAATATTTAAATGGAATATTTTCTGGGCTTTTTCAAAATTTTTTTTAAACAAAATATGTGAACAAACTACAATTAATTTCAAGGTACGCACAGTAAAATTAATAATTAGTTTTATTTTAAATGTGTCGTTAACTGTCTTATGATTGTTTTTTTTATAAATTAAGTGGAATATCGGTTAAAAATTTTTTTCGTAATTCAGAAACGTATATTGTAGCTAATCCCCAAAAACTATACATTTTGAAAAAGCTCACCACGATGAGGGAAACGTCATGGATTAATTTGTTTAAATTATAAATTTTTAATAAGAAAAGCATACCCAAGAATTTCTATATATATTTCTATATATATATATATATATATATATATATATATATATATATATATATATATATATATATATATATATATATATATATATATATATATATATATATATATATATATATATATATATATATATATATA
>JAHBCN010006182.1:86794-102293 GCA_019359885.1 Listronotus oregonensis | reverse complement strand
TATCACGTATTAGGAGTTTTCATTGGGCCAAAGCCTGCGAATGGCCTTTCAAAATGAAGAAAATTGCGAATTGGTGAATTAGGAGCCCAGGCTTTTATTTTAACCCCCCCAGATTCAAAACAAAGAGATACATTGTTTAGAAATATAATATTCACATAGAGTTTCCTTGTAATTTAAATACTCTTATATCAAAAATAAATAGAGGTTTAAAAATTAAAACCAATTTATAATTGAATCAAACTTAAATTGTAAAAGGAAAAAATTTTTTTTTGTTTATGGTTGAAAATAATAATTTAAAAAAAAAAAAAAAAAAAAAAAAAAAAAAGAGAAAAAAAAACCAAAAAAAAAAAAAAAAAGAGAAAAAAAAAAAAAACATTGATAAAAAAAAAAAAGTATAAAATAATAAATTACAAAATATTACAAAATTAGATAATAAAAATCAGGCCAAAGTCAGCTAACTTTTTTAAAAAAATTTATTTAAGCACAGAAACTACGGAAAAAATACATTTTTACAAGAAAAGAAAATTTGGGCTTTTTGGGTTTTTTTTACCAGTGCCATGCAACCACACACACACACAAACCACAAATGAAAGATACGAAAAAAGTCATTCTTAATAAAAAATTCTGTTGTCAAAAAAAATGTTAACTAAAAAGAACATGATTTTTATCATACATCAAAAATGAAAAAACAAAAAAATCAAATAAAGTAAACAGTTTTTTTTTCCTTTAACGTAAAATAAAAAAAAAACTTGCTTCAAATTCTTCTAACCTGTTTCCCAAAATTACTGCAAAAAATTTTGAATTTGGAAAAAAAACAATCAACATTTTGCAATATGCATTTTCCTTTAACTTGAATAATACCTTTACATTACTAAACGTTAACAAAAATAAATATACAATGAAAAAATGTATAATGAAAAAAAAGTAAATGTTATATGGTATTTTTAAAAATGTAGATTTTTTTTTTTTCTAAATTTTTAAATTTTCTTTTGAAGTTCGGAATCAAGATTAGAAATAAATTTGATAAATTTTTTATTTTTTATTTATCCCGAAAAGCCGAAGAACTTTTTTCAAAAAAGTGCCTGGAACACGCAGTTTCCACAATTTTATTTCAAAATCTACAGACCAAATTGCCACTAAATGTATTAGCTTTGATGAGAAATTTAGTACAATATTTATTTAATTTTGTAAATGAATTACCATCTCTGAAAATGGTAGATATAAGTGTAAATGAGTACATCTCTGAAAATGGTAGATATAAGTGTAAATGAGTATATTTTGTGCACTTATGATGACAATTGGTATTTTGGATTAGTGATGGAAAAAAATTGAGTGTTGTAATTTCAAGTGTCAAGCCACCTACAACTAATGGCTTAGGAAGGATGTATTATTTCCCTGAAAAAGAAATTCAATCAGTAGACTTGCGTTGCAAAAAAATGTTGAAGCACATACTCACCCATGTATAAAATTAAGGTAACTCCTCAACTGTTAAATAGTCCTAAATAATATTCATAAAAATGTACTAAGCCAATGAGCCTTTGTGTAAATAATAAATACATTTCTTTGTAAATAGATTATTAGCATATCATTTGCTGCAGCTTTAATATTACTTAGGTGTACAGCCTTATATAACAAGTATAAATAATTGTGGTAGGATTTATTCGCCATAACCCAAATTGTAACTTTTATGATTTTTTTAAAATATAAGCAGGTAAAAAATCATCTTTTTTATTCCAGATTATTTTAGTTTACATCTTTAGGATAAATTAAAAAAAAAATACTTTGCTTACTGCTATGCCTTTGGTCAATAATCGCTTTTAAAGATTTTTTGTTTGCGAATTAAAAAAGGACTCAAAATTTAAATTTAGCACAGCATTCCATAGAAATATGAAGTAATAATTAACCAAATATATTTTTTCTATAATCCCCTGATTTTTCTGAACATTTTGGAAAAAAAATATTGCTTTATGTTAAATATTGTAGAAGTTATGGATTTTTTAATATATTAATTTCGCCAAAAGTGGCAGCCTTGGAAATGCCATTATAACCATATTTTGCTAAATTTCAAAAATTCATAACTTAAAAACTATATATTTTTTTAAAACTTGGTATATGTTACTAGATTGGTCAAATAAACAAATAAAAAAATGTTCAGCCAAATCTGAGGTTATGGGTGACATGACCTGGATGAAGTGGCATAGAATGACCCATCCAACGTGCTACCGTTTGGTGTGCTGTTGGATCTTTTGGCGTTTCGAGTTTCTATTTTGTTGAAGAGAGAGGCGTAGCGGTTACCGTAACTGCCGATCGATATGTCGACATGCTACTCAATTTTTTGGAACCAAAACTTAGAGAGCTTGAACATCCGAATGTGTGGTTTCAATAGGATAGAGCTACGGCTCATACAAGCAAGGACAATGGACGTTTTAAGGGAAATGTTTCCAGGACACGTAAACTCGTTACCTGGAGACATTGGGTGGCCTGCGCGTTCACCCAATCTTGCCCCATGCTACTTTTTCCTTTGGGGCCACCCGAAAACGAAGGTTTTTTTAACACCATCCCCAAACCATTGACGAATTTAAAGTAGCAATACGCCAAGAATTTACAGGAATATCAGCTCAAATTACTGCTCGAGCGATGGAAACTTTCAGAAATCAGCTTCGAATATGTATGCATAGCATACAGTAAGTAAATAAAAAATCTAAATAGCATTTACAATGGCGTTTTTATTAAAAATTAAAATGTGGGAAATTATTTTGCCAAATCCTGTAATAAACAAATATAAACAAAAATGATGTCATTAAAAATGGGTATATTTCCAACTTTTCAAACCCAAGGGTAACATACACTTCACTTAGTTCTTTTGATTCTGAAAACAAAAACACAATGTTATTTCTGGAGCTGGACAAAAGAAGATGCAAAACGATATGGTACCATTTTAAAATTTATATAGAGAGCTCGAAAATCAAGTAATGCCGCGAAAAAAGTGAGACAAAAAATTACAGAGTACTTTATATCCTCAAAGTTTAGTGGCAAAATACCTATTAATAAAAATAAAGAAAAAACAACTTCAAAAAATAAGTACTAAATAGTATTGGTATTTAACTTTAGGCATGACTGTACCACATGAAGAACGATTAATAAATAAATAATAATAATTTTGTTGTATAATTACCTAAGTTTGTTTTATTTATTCTCTTTTTCACACATGACTTGGGTTCTTTTTTGTCACCTAAAAAAACGTCTGTAGGCAAACCATCGTGGAGTGTCAGAAGCCGCTGCTCCAGACTTACTTTCTTTTTCTCTCTGAAAAACTGTTCCTTTATAATTCAAGTTTTTAAAATTTTTATTTTTATAATTTTCATCCCTTAAGTTCCATAGTCCTGTATGCGTGTGATGTAAATCAATTAACGTGTCGGTTAATCCGTTTCTCCACGTTTTCAACTAATGTTCTCAACTGAGCGTATCCACAGCGAATGAATATCGGCACAACACAAAAGTTGGCAATTTTTCTTTGATGGAAACCCCAGTCCTTATATCTAACTAATCAGAGGCTATTAGAATTTGGAAAGTTAGTAAAAAGATAAGAACTTTGGAAATCATTATTTCAGATCTTGCCAAACCATCCCAACATGGTTTATAGTTTATTTAATTCAGTTAGTAAAGCAGACAAAATACGATACCAATAGGGGGGTAATTATTAGAAAATACTAAATATCACAAACAAAAGAAGGTAACTTCAACAAATAAAAAAAAATAATGTACCCAGTAAAAATATATGAATAAGGTTTCGGATTTCGTGGTTCCATTGCCTTATTTGCTTAAGGTACCCAGCGTTTTGGGGAATAAGTATCTTTAACGTTATTCAACGATTTGTTTGAGGTAGCTTGCTGTTTTTAAAATTACCTTTTTGCATCCTGGACACTGGTTTTTATTCATAAAAGACTGTTCAGCTCAAGAAAAAAGGGACCAATCCTAGCCAGTATGCCCTTTTAAATACTAAATATTGACTATGTGTTACTGATAGGTTGTTAATATGTTTTACAGGATGACTGCGGTTTATTGACTGGGAAATAGACCTAAAAAGTGCAATAAAATAGCCATCTTAGAACAATTATATTCATTATGCCATTTAATTGATACATCTGCAATAAATAAACTTTTGATAACTTTAATTTAGCATACTTATTACAATTGTTTCAAAGCTTTTATTTTTTAACACCAGCCAAGGTCGAGGAACACAGACAGACACACAGACCTGCACGAATGTCGATAATTTTCCGCCATTTTTTTTTCTTCAAATTTCCGTTGGTTTAGATAGTATACTTGAATATAAATTGTTCCAAAATGGTTATTTTTGCATTTTCTAGGTCTATTTAGTCAATAAATCGCAATCATCTTGTAAAACCGCAATAAAAGATCAGCGCGTAGTAAATATTTACTACTTAAAAAGGCATACTGGGTACGGTTATTCCCAGCGGTTAATTAATTAAATAAGATACAGTATCCCAACCAGCATTTTATTTAAATTTATAAAAGAATCAGTACTTTCAAAAATCTCCAAAATCAGCAAAAACTGTCTGTCGAGTGTTGTTTTTTATATTGTGTTAAAAGTTACTTTAAATGTTGTTTTGTCTTTTAGCTTCACACAACAGAGTTGGATGATGGCTATGAATGGGGAAGGCTTAACTTACAATCTGTCACGGAGGAATCTTCATTTCAAGAGTTTCTTTCTACAGCAGAGTTAGCAGGCACAGAATTTCAAGCTGAAAAGTTAAACATTAAGTTTGTGAATCCATTTTCAAATGTTGGACTTCTATCTAAGGATGAGTTTAACAAAGCTAAGGATACCCATAGAAAGTTTAAAGATTCATTAAAAATTCCGAGAAGGTACTATATAACAAGATATTTAAAGTCAAGCGATTGACCAATATTTACCGTATTTATTTAGGTCATAAAGTAGCCACTAAATACTACATTATTTTTACATCTAATTTTAGTTTTCACGTATTCTTTTATGGACACTTACGTATCTCTTCAAAATTTGTTTTTGTTCAGATTTTTATCATTCATACATATCATTGGCATTTTTTTTGTTTTATTCTTTAATTTTAATTTTTTCGTTAAGTACCTAATTATTTTTAGATGGTAATTTGTTTGTCTCATTTATTCTAGAAGGCAAATATCAACTAGCACAAGTCCACGATACCACGACAAAATACCGGTTAATCACTTAAAATTACTTAATATATGTATTAAAAAAGAAAACGTTTTAAAATACATAAATTCAGGTTCATTTTTGACTAAACTTTATCTTCCAATGAAGACAGTACAAATAATGTTTAACAATCCTTCTATTGGTACATTTGTATAAAAACTTTCTACATTAAAACTTATTTACGTACTTATCGTCTGGTAGTATTACTACATTTTTAATGATCCCAACAAAATACTAGAGTTTTTAATAAAAGATGGTGACTTACCGACTAGCGGTTTAATCAGGTCTTGTGTATTTTCGGTAGTCCATAGAGATGTGGAGGTTTACTGTTATGAGGCGTTAAAGCTGTTCTAGTTTCATCGGTCAGAAAGATCTTGTATTTCCTTAAGGTTCTGTAAATTTTGTTTTCTATTGATGTTAGATTTGTACTGGCCTTTCTGAAGAACTTTGTCTATTTTCCGATTATAATTAATTGTATCTATGACTACAGTGACATGCCCTTTTTTTGCTGAAAGAATTTTGATAGATTTATTATTTTGGAGGATTTTAAGAGCTGCTAATTCATTTTAACCGATATTGGTGGGGTTGTGGTTAGTGGTTGTTTCTAAAACCGTCCTTACTTTCTATCGAAGTTTCTCCGCATCTCCTGGAGTCGTTGTGTTTTTACAGAACTAGTCACGTCTAAAGTAGTGGACGTTTTGGGACTATGGAAAAGTTTAACCTTTTACCTAAGAGATGTTCTTATGCTTCCGAAAGAGTTCGGTGGACATGTTAATTGTAGTCTTTTTGTTGACGGTCTGAGTGGTTGGTTGTCTACAGTAAAGTCTGCTTAATTTGTTCAGGTGTTTTTGTCGTAAATCTTATTTTGCCTTCTCACACTCTAAAAAGTATTCTTACTAAAACGAGAACGAACAACAGTGTTTCAAATAATGACTATGTACTAAATTCTCTGGAAATGTGGTGAGGTATATATTGGGAAAATAAAAAGATCACTTTAAATTAAAGTTAAATAACATAAAAAACAACGAAACGTCGAAGTCGGATGTTTCTGAACGCTCATGGTCAAAACAACACTGCATACATTGGTCGGAAGCAAAAATTATTCATTAGGAAACCCACTAGAAGAAAAGAAAAATTTAAAGAAGCTATAATAATTCTAAACAACCAAAATGTATGTAGCAAGCCTAGTATCGACAGTTCGAATATTTGGCAGTTGTTGCTGAACCGTGCAAACTTGGTAAAGCTTCGGTGAACAACGAATAGTATATAAGTCGTAGCCTCATTACTAACGAAAATATCATTTATTAGATACTATTTGGTCTTATGGAAATATAAATTTGATTTACAAACAGACACTGAAAGTTTTGTACACTAGAAAATTAAACCTACTCACATTTATATAATTCAACAATATTCTTAAAAGTGTTCTAATGTAAAAAAATAATTAAAAAAAAACAAAGCTTCTTAATATTTTTTATATGTTTAAATATGTATTAAAAATTATGATCTTTACCTCATTGTAAGGGCAGGGTAGTTAAAATAAATAAATAAATAAATAAATATATATATATATATATATATATATATATATATATATATATATATATATATATATATATATATATATATATATATATATATATATACAGGGTGTTACAATTTCGAGTGTATGCATGGGTATCTCGTAAACCGTAAGAGATACAAGGTTAAATTGAGGCAAAGTTGCGCATTTAGGTGCCTAACAACATGCCTATTAGAAAGTTGCAAAATTCCGAGTACTTTTAATTTTAAAATATGCCATATTAACTAATGCCGTTGATAGTTTTCTTACAAACTGTGTAAAATAAGGAAACTTTTTTTCTTTAAGAGTTTTTCCCTAACTTGTCAAATATAGGGAGGGGGGAAAAATTTTTGTACATTGGAAAAGAAAAAACTTTTTTTTTGGGTTTAAAACCGATTTTGATAAACTAGGTCTCGTTTAAAAGAGCGTTTACCAGGACTTAAGATAAAATATTGGTGTAATAAATTTATTTTTTTGTTTTATCCCCAGAGACTAATTTGTGTCAAAGTTATTAATTTTGTCAATTTTTTCGAAAACTTTAAATACAATGGTATTATTATTATAATTAAAAAGAGCATAAAAAAACAAAGAAACTGGTGAAAACCGCATTTCGATATCTTAAGTAATTCTCGACTTATTGCCGAAATACTACATTGCTCGTGTCCTTTCCTATTTTCAGTTGACAGATAAATAACGCGGCGTTTTTATCGAGATCGCCATGACAAAAAAAAACATTTGTTTCTCCACAAATATTAAATAATATCAATATCTTTACTATTGGTTTATTATCAATTTAATAACAGCAGTCATAATTACACAGCTCTTGGATAATAATAGATGATTATTATCTACGGGCTTTGGCTAATTGTATCTTTATTGTGCTGGAATAGGATGCACATTTCGTTCCTTTTAAAGGTTGTTAAAAAACACATTTTTATTAAAATGCGTCTTTTTAATACCTTATGGCAAATTGTCTCGCCGCAATAGAGACATTTGAAAAATTTTCAAAATAAACGGCAAGCATATTGTATGCCTCGGTGGTGAAATAAGACATAATTTAAAATTACCTAATAACGATTAACAACACTACTACATACTTATAATAATAACGATGAACTGCGATAAACTAGAACTAAATTTAAAATTATCCGGTTTGACAAACAATGCACTTGTCATTTTTGACGTGGCTGGTTTCTGTGATTTTTGACGTCCCGGCACTCTCGATAAAAACGCCGCATTGTTTATTTGACAGCTTAATGCAGTTTTTCGGCAATAACTCGAGAACTAATTAAGATATCGACATGTGGTTTTCACCAGTTTCTTTACTTTTTTTTCCATTTTAATGGGCTCAATAATAATACCATTGTATTTAAATTTTGAAAAACATGACAAAATTTATAACTTTGACACAAATCGGTCTCTGGGGATAAAACAAAAAAATAAATTTATTATACCAGTATTTTATCTTAAGCCCTTGTAGAAGCTCTTTCGACGAAACCTTGTTTATCAAAATCGATTAAGCCAAAACAAAGTTATTTAATTTTTTTCAAATGTACATTTGCTCCTCCCCCCCCTATATTTGACAAGTTACAGAAAAACGCTTAAAAGAAAAAAGTTTCCTTATGTTATACAGTTTGTGAGAAAACTATCAGCGACATAAGTTAATATAGCATATTTTTAAATAATCCGTGTTTTTAATTTTTTTCTTAGTTTTACGCCCTCTAGCGGCAGAATTAGAAACTTGAAAATAATTTACAGCATTTTCTCGAGGCCGACTTTTCCATAAATATTTTTTTCCGAAAGCTTCATGAATTTCGAGATATCGCCGGAGGGCGATATCTCGATATATATGTATTTATATATATATATATATATATATATATATATATATATATATATATATATATATATATATATCTTATGGAATATTATATGTATATTATATATATATATATATATATATATATATATATATATATATATATATATATATATATATATATATAATATATATATATATATATATATATATATATATATATATATATATATATATATGATGTGCCTTCATTGTCCCCTTTTGAAAATATGTTTATTTAATAGAAGAATATTAAGTGTTATACATCATTGTAATTGGGATTATAACTGCTTCAAAAAAATGAAATAAACAATTGAGTGCCGTATTTAAAAAAATAAAGTTGATGATGGTTTAACGAAAACGAAAAGTCGTACGGAAAATATCTCAACGCTGTTTTGTGGAGCTTAAAAAGTGGCAATGTGAAAGGGTCTTTTGTTTTTCCATATCTCTTTAAATAACGTCAACAAAAAAAAAATAAAAACAAAATCGGCAAATTTCGGTTTTTTCCGGATATCTCCGGAAGTACTCGGAATTTTACAATTTTCTAATAGGCATGTTGTTAGGCACCTAAATGCGCAACTTTGCTTCAATTTAACCGACCTTGTATCTTTTACGGTTTACGAGATTCCCATGCCATACACTCGAATTTGTAAAACCTGTGTTTTATATATAGTTATATATATATATATATATATAAATATATATATATATATATATATATATATATATATATATATATATATATATTTATATATATATATATATATATATATATATATATATATATATATATATATATATATATATATATATATATATATATATATATATATATACACTGGAAATTATTTTCAAGTTTCTAATTCTGCCGCTAGAGGGCGTAAAACTAAGAAAAAAATTAAATAACTTTGTTTTGGCTTAATCGATTTTGATAAACAAGGTTTCGTCGAAAGAGCTTCTACAAGGGCTTAAGATAAAATACTGGTATAATAAATTTATTTTTTTGTTTTATCCCCAGAGACCGATTTGTGTCAAAGTTATAAATTTTGTAATTTTTTTTCAAAAAATTTAAATACAATGGTATTATTATTGTGAGCCCATTAAAATGAGCATAAAAACGTAAAGAAACTGGTGAAAACCACATGTCGATATCTTAATTAGTTCTCGAGTTATTGCCGAAAAACTGCATTAAGCTGTCAAATAAACAATGCGGCGTTTTTATCGAGAGTGCCGGGACGTCAAAAATCAGAGAAACCAGCCACGTCAAAAATGACAAGTGCATTGTTTGTCAAACCGGATAATTTTAAATTTAATTCTAGTTTATCGCAGTTCATCGTTATTATTATAAGTAGTAGTGTTGTTAATCGTTATTAGGTAATTTTAAATTACTCCATCAGTGCTATGATGTAACATTAGAGTTAAATAACCCCCGGGTTATATAACTCTCTTGCGTTCGGAATTTCCATCAAAAAAACAAGGTGCGATAATCAAAATAAAATCCTAAATTTCGGAAATCCCATTTGCTCGAACTAAATGACAAACGAAAGAAACCTTGAAATTGTCAAGTTGACAATCTAACCTTATTTAAATTTTGGCGTTATTTTGGCATTGTAAAATAAACTGGCGTTTTGGTACTAAAGATTATAAGAAATTGCTGCTAAGGCCTCGAAAAACTATACGTTCTACCTCTGGGAATCAAAAAGAAACTCATTTTGCCATTTATTAGGGCTGTGTAAGTGTTTTTGTCGTCGTAGAAGCAGAAGAAATAAACCACTAATAAAGACCAAAAAATAAATATGATGTAAGTACCATAAAAAGTAGAATTTTGATGATCAAAACATATAAAAACTCTTTTTTTATGTTTTAGTTTGTTAGAAGTCCCTAAAAAATGAAAAACACTAGAAGAAATACCCACTAAGTAGATAAATTAGCCAATGACATTTATCACATAGTTATTTAATAACAAATATGAAGATTTTCCAGAGCACTACAGAAAAATTTATCTTTGAGGCTAATTAAATTAAAGTTGCAACAAAGAAAGCCATTTACACAAGTTTTTTATGTATTTGCAATGAATGTGTATAAAATTTACTGGAATAGTTGATCTTTGTATCCCTTAAGTTCTGGTTAGTAAAATATGTTTATTTACCTATATATATATATATATATATATATATATATATATATATATATATATATATATATATATATATATATAAGTGGCAAATATTTCATTTAAAAGATATCTTTTTACCAAGACGTATTTTGCTACGTTAAGTAATAATTTAATTACAAAATTAGTTGCGTATTTGTTTTCCCCCAATATTAAATTTATATATTATAGATTACTAATTAATTTGGTAGTACATTAGGCATTAACCTGATACCTGGTTGCAAAAAAGCATTTTTCTACATCATAAGTTACCATTTATAACAAATAGAACTTAAAATACATTGTAATTCTGCACTTAAACTTATCAATGATCTAGTTTAAGTGAAAATAATTGTTTTAGTGCCACATTTATGCACAAAATAATACACACATACTACATTGTGTTCGACAAGAGAAACCTCTATACTTTTGTTCTTTACTAGTCAGTCATTTTCATTTTGAACTTTAATAAATGGAAATATATTTTATCATAAAACGTATTTGGAAAATATCATTTGAAAGTAATTATTTACTTTTCCTTCTAGTAGAAAAAAAGTGAAAAGACAGACTTTAAATTTGTTTTTTTATAAAAATAATTTCACCTAACAGTATACTTCCATGAATTATAGGCAACTATTCCTAAAAATATAATATATTTATGTTTTTAAAATGAACAATATATTACAATCATTGCAATTTTGTTTTTAAGAAATGTCATATTGGCTAAAAAGTAAATTAAACTTAAAAAATATGTGTATTTCAAAGTAGGGGCTTTTTTGCAAAATATATGTATAAAACTTGTGCTTAAAAGTTGTTTATTTTTTTTAAGATGCATATTACATTATAATTTGCTTAACTATTTATAATCAAAAAACAACACAAGAAAATTTTTAAAATATTACTTTTTAGGTATTTAATAAATCATTTTTAGAGTACATTAATAGTAAATAATAAAAACTAAAAAACTAAAATTATTATTACAACTTACGTTTTGCAAAAATATGAATAATTTCCATTAAAAGTTTATATATTAACTTAACTGACTGACTCAAAAGGTATTACTGGAAGAATTCAATTTTTAAAATTGATTTTTTTACAACTTTATGGGTATATAAAAGATTTTTCTTTTTTTCTTTTTAAAAAAAAATTGTTCTTTCTAAATACATTTTAATATTATAGATGTAATAATTTTAATTTTTTTTTAATGCACAAAAAGAAAAAAAAACAAAAGATACAAAAGTAACTGCCGCTTATAAACCTATATTAATAATTAAATTATTTTTAGGACGTTAAAAGAAAATTTTTTTTTATCTGAAGTATGTGAAAATACCCTTATCTTGAAAATGAACACTGGTCCTGAACAACTATAAAACCAAAGAGTTCAATAATAAAATAAACCATGAAAATGCTGCAAACCCTAAGAAGTTCATTTCAGTAGATATGACGGGATTGGATATTTAGTATCTTTCTGATTTAACGACAAAAGGGCATTTTGAATATATTATTTCGTCCCTGATACTTTTTTAGTAAGAGTCTTCAAAAAATATTTTTTCGTACTTTGTCAAGCCCCCCTCTAATTAGCACATATTTCCGATAATTTTGAAAATGTTTGTAGTTTGTATACGAATTTTTTTAAAAATTATATCAACTTTATTAAAGATACAGAATTACGTTTTAACAAATTTCGCCTTATATGTCGTCATCCTAATATTTTTATTATTTATTTCTTACAAATATTTTGCAATAAAAAAACTATCGTCAAGTTTAAAACCCAAAAAAAAAAAAAAAAAAAAAAAAAATAGTGTCCAATAAAAAGTCTCTGTTATTGGTTCTTTTGAATAATTAAAAACATATAAACTTCACATTCCTCAGATCATGTTTTTTTTTTTTTGTTTATGCTTGGGATGGGGTTTTTTTTATTGCAAAGAATTTTTTGTAGGGCGTCAATTGATAAGGTTGCAACAAGTTAAATTAAAGTTTAAAATGTTTGTAAAAAGATAACAAATAAAGGAATTAACACATGGTGACCTAACTATGTACTGGATCACAGTTATGTGATTTGTTCTTTAAGTAGACTGTAGAAAGTTCATATTTTAGTGTTGTAAAATAGGCAAATCTAAAGTTTAAAAATATTAAGATACACTGTTTTAACTTGTTAGTAAATTTCTAAATATTTGTTTTTTAAGTAAACCGGTGATGCCACCATGTTGCAAGATGCAACTCTGAAATATCTGCAGAAACGACTTTGTTAGGTTCTTACTAGTTTGCACGAAATTTAAAATGTTTATAAATATAACCTAACTTAATTTAAGGTCCAAACACGCATAATACAAAAAAACTTAAATTACAAGTTCATCTGAAATGGTTATTTATTATTTGGTTCCTTGTCCTTACGCCTCAGGATGTCAATTGCCATTATTCACTAAAATAAAAATTTTAAAAAAATCTTAATTTTAAAATAGGTAGATTTTATGAATTTCTGTAGTTACAAAAAAGAAGAGAAAGCGCATGTATTTGCGGAAAAAAAGAAGTCATTAACCCTATTACTAAGGAATAACGATAAACGATTTTCTTTTAATTTACTTTTTTTTATTTTTTCATACAAAATATTATTATCAATTTAATATTTTTCGGTTTTTTTTCTTTTTTTTTTTTATTGATTTATTTTTTTGTTGTTAAATTCTGAAAGAAAATAATAGTACGAACATCCTAGGAATGGTACTTTATTACAAATACAGTTGTACTATAGAGGGCTACACACCTTTTTTGTAAAATTTGAAAAGAACAAAAGGAACAGTGTCATGGCCAATGTGGATGACATTTTAGTTACACATTTAAACCCTTAAGTGTTTATCCAATGTAATCTTTTAGCTTAATATTATATATTACAAATATTTTTTTATGATTATCATGATATGTTTTCTAATGTACTGTATTTTAAATGTCTTTTATAATTCAAGCAGTTAGATTTATTATAAACTTAGTTAAACTTATATTTTATTTTTTGTTTTGCAATGAAATTTATAATGCAAACATCTTTTTAAAAAAACTGTTAACGTTAATCTGCTCATCTGAGGGCTGAGCACACCAGTTCGCTATACCCGAGATTAACCCATTTTTGGGGCCCATTTCAAAACTTTTCAGGAAGTAATCCAACAAGAACATATTAAAAGATTTAATTTGTTTGAAAATGTAACACTATTAAAAACCCTTTTTGGTACATGCCAAAGTAATATTTAACGAAATGGTTCCATTTTATAAAGATTTTTTAAAATATGCTAGCAAAATATAAAACATAGTTACAACCCAACAGTTTTGTAAGACAAAGTTAAAGTTAATATTTTTATAACTTACCAACAGGCTTTTATTGCTTTAAAATTGTCGGCTGTATCAACAAGAATGCCTACAAAACAAATAAGTATATCTGTATTTATAAAACAAAGTAGTAGGTGGTTATTAATGAGCACTAAACAAGAACATTTTTGTGGCTCTTTAGGTATTTTAATAAAAATATTGGAAGTGTCTAATTTTTTCAAAAGAAATAAGAAAGATTTTATTTATTTAAGATGAAAAAAAAATTTTTGTATGTGATTTTAACGAGATGGTTATTTTGACATTTGTTTTTGTAAATATAAAAAAGGTACGGCTCTGTGGTCCTCATTAAATGACCTTGTAACCTCAATACAATACTTTATATAGCATTTTAAAAACACTACAAATAGTATTTCAAATTTTTTCTAGTATTTTTTATGATAAAAATTGTCCTGGCAGGAAAAAATGGTGGGAAATTTTGTTACTGTTACCTGAACTACACAGTGTAAATGACAAGTTGTTCATAGTTTTAAAAATAAAAATAGTATAGTAACAATAGTACCTTCATATTTTACTATTGGGTCAATTTTCAAGAGGTCAGATCCTGGTATAACTTGAAAATTATTCCAACTAAATTTTTTATCAGCTTATATTGTGTTGTAAAGCACCCAGTTTCTTCTTATAGATATATCTGTAATTTCCCATCATTACATTACATTGGTCATTTTTCCATTTTTTGCTGCTTAAACAATCTAAAAACAAAATGTTGTGTTTTAAAGCTTTGTTAGGAAATATTCCATAAGAAACATGTAAGCTTAAAATAATGCTAAATAAATAAATTTGTTTTTACCTGTACGTAGTTTTTTAGGAGTGGATATTTTTTAGTAGTATAGAAACAAAATTGCAGATTTTTATTTGAAAACCTGTTTTATGAGAAATTTTAAAAAGAGGAGGTTAAAAGTAGATAAATTTGAGTTTGACTTTGACGCAAAACTTTTATATAGACTGTGAAGCAGAGAAGACGAAACATAGAGAAGGACAGAACGTGTCGGCACCTTTGATGTTATGGGGCAAGTTTTGTGACCTTGAATTTCTCTCATTAGACAATAGCCTCACTTACACTGAGAAAAATTCAAGTGACTCGTAAAATACGTCGTACACAAAAAATTTTGAATATTATTTTTTAATACAAACAAATATGTTCTAAAACTAATAATTGATTTAAATTTACAAAATGTTAAAATTAAATATGGTCTTTAACAAATTGGCTAGTTAAGTCACACACAAAAAAAAAATTGTATTTCAGCACGACGGTACATGAAAGAAAATAAAAATAATTAATGTCGCACGCTAATAAAAGTAGTTTACTTTGTAGATAAATAAAAGTATACAATTTTG